>JAWPHD010010350.1:0-94599 GCA_037043455.1 Cyrtodaria siliqua
AAGATCAAATAATAAATGAAGGTGCTAGAGTGTTCACAATGCTTAATATGGCATTTTTCAGCAAAACAAGGGCCATAACTCCACTGAAAATATTTCGATCTTGCCGGTTTTCAAACTTGTTCGAGCTTTTATTTGATATAAAGACACTGGCAAAGCTAAGAAAAGATCCAATTAATATTGAAGGCCCTGAGTGTTCACAAGGCAGAAAATGGCATTTTTCAGAAAAAAACAAGGGCCATAACTCTAGTGTTACTGATCTAATTCAGCTGATTTTCGAAAATGTCCAAGCTATAATTGGTATTAACAATCTGTGCTATTTGGTAACGATCAAATAATAAATGAAGGTGCTAGAGCGTTCACAAGGCAGAAAATAGCAATTTTCAGAAAAAACAAGGGCCATAACTCCGGTGTTACTAATCCGATTTGGCTTGTTTTCGAACTTGTTCGAGCTTTCATTGATATTAACAATTTGTGCAAGTTTGGTAAAGATCAAATAATAAATGAAGGTGCTAGAGTGTTCACAAGGCTTAATATGGCATTTTTCAGCAAAACAAGGGCCTTAACTCCGGTGAAATTATTCCGATCTGGCTGGTTTTCGAACTTGTCCGAGCTTTCATTGATATTAACAATCTGATAAAGTTCGGTAAAGATCGGATAAAACTAAAGTCTTAACGAGGCAAAATAAAGCATTTTTAACTAAATCAAGGGCAATAACTCCACTGTTAATGGTCCGATCTAGCTGGTTTTCAAACTTATCCGAGCTTTTATTGATATTAACAATCTATGCAAGTTTGGTAAAGATCAAGTAATAAATGAAGGTGCTAGAGTGTTCACAAGGCTTAATATGGCATTTTTCAGCAAAACAAGGGCCATAACTCCAGTGAAATTATTCGATCTGGCTGGTTCTCGAACTTGTCAGAGCTTTTATTGATATTAACAACCTGTTAAAGTTTGTTAAAGATCGGATGAAAAATGAAGGCCCTAGAGTGTTCACAAGATAAAAGTTAACGACGGACGGACGGACGACGGACGACGGACAACTTGCCATCCCATAAGCTCTGCTGGCCCTTGGCCAGTAGAGCTAAAAACGGTGGAGCTAGGCACTCTGCAAGGCAAAATTATGCATTTTTGTCAATTCAAGGGCTGATGCAGCTATTAGCCGAATCTGGCTGTTTCAAGAACTACTGTGTTAAGATCAAATGAAAAATGAAGGGCCTAGATAGTTCACAAAACACAATATGGGATATTTCAATAAATCAGGGGTCAAGTGTTACTTATATGATACAGTTGGTTTTCGAACTTCAATTGATATCAACAATTTGTCCAAGTTTAGTAAAGTTCTAACACAAAATGCATGAATGTGCTAGAGTGTAAACAAGCTGAATTTGGCATTTTCTCATTAAATCAAGGGCCACAACTCTGGTATAGCTGGTTTTCTAAACTGTTCCATCTTTCATTAATATCAACAATCTGGTAAAGTTTGGCAAAGATCAAATACAAAATGAAGGTGCTGGAGTGTACACAATGCAGAATATGGCATTTTTCCATAAATCAAGGGGCCATAACTCTTTCAATCTCATTAAAATCAGACCCTTTATCACGCTACAATTCTCTACACTACTACAGATCTGACAACACTCCATTCGAGGTCACGTCAGATTGACCTTACGATTAGCCAATCAGATTTCAGCCTACAAAATGCTTGGTACAGATTTCTTCACTGCGCATGTCATGTTTCAATAAAATGCTGTGGAGCCGTCTACGCTCGGCCTTGAAAGAGACAATGTCCGTAACTTTTAGCTTATAAAACACAAAATAATTGCGTTGAAAAACATAATACACCAACCATTATTGAATATTAATGAAAACAAGAAATCCGTGGATTCACATGTCTCGCCTAATGGGGGCTGGACATAAAAATAAAAAGGTCAATGATGCTTAAATGAAAGTTTGTAAACATTTTAGTAATTAAAAACAATCGAGTTTGCCGTTTGCTGAGATGACATTTAAATGCATTTGTTTAAAAACAAAATGTCATTATATGAAAAACAAGAGGCCCAAGAGGGCCTGTGGATGCTCTACTGACTAAAATGGCTCTTATATCAAGGGTTGTCGACATAAAATTCCCATCAGTAGCTTTTTTAAAACATTGCAAAAATAGGATAGGATGGCCTTAGATCGCTCAGCTGGTAATCATGGGCAATATGTCTGCTGTGTCTAGTCTGGCATGGGCATTTTTTAATTTGTCCCACTTTCTTCTATGAATGAAATTTCATAAAAATGGGTGGGTTGGGTGGGGGGAGGGTTTATATTCTAAACAAATATGGTAAAGATCAGATAAAAAATGAAGTAACTACAGATTTAACAAAGGAAAATACAAAAATACAATATAGCATTCTTCAACAAATCAAGGGCCATAACCTGTCGTTACTAACTAGATCTAGCTGGTTTTCGAACTTGTCCAAAATTTCATTGATATACCATGCTTTGCACAACTAGACATGAGGCTTCCTGTCAAATTTTGTAGAAATCCAAGAAGCCGTTTAGGAGGAGCAGCGCCGACAAGAAATTTAAAATAAAAATGTCAAAGTGCCATAACTCCGTCATCAATCAGCAAACTGGAACAAAAGCGCGATATGCACAACTAGACATCTTACCGATGCTTCCTGCCAAGTTTCGTCGAAATCCAACAAGGCGTTTAGGAGGAGTAGCGCTGACAAGAAATTTAAAAAAAAATGTCAATGGGCTGTAACTCCATCAAAAATCAATGAACCGGGGAAAAAAATGCATTAGGTACAGCAATCCTTCCTGCTAACACGGCATTAACACCAAAAATAAAATTAAAACAAAAAAATAATGAAATAATAAAATTAAAAAATAAATAATAATAATCAAGAAATTTAAAAAAAAAATGTCAATGGGCTGTAACTCCATCAAAAATCAATGAACCAGAAAAAAAATGCAATAGGCACAGCAATACTTCCTGCTAACATGGCTTAAACACCAAAAAAAAAAAAAAAAAAAAAAAAATGAAATAAGAAAATTTAAACAAGAGGTCAATGACCTTGAAGCTCTACTGATTGATTTTGATTTCAGGAAGTAGTCGCTACAGACTTGTTTTTGGAAAATCTATTTTTAACCGTGGCAGCCATCTTGAATTTCCGGCCGACCTGAAATTTTGCTAGGATCAATTAGACATTAGGAGCAACATTCCTGTGAAGTTTCATGAAAAATCCGTCCAGTAGTTTCAGAGGAGTAGTCACTACAAGTTTTCATTATATAACTCTATGTAAACAAAGATGGCCGCTGGCAGCCACGTTTAACGTTAAATCAAAACGATTTTCGACAAGGACCAACATCATGTCATACTGATCATTTTAAAAAAAGTCCCATATCAATATCTCTTATAGTTTTGAAGAAGTAATCGCTACAAACTTATTTTAAATCTATTTTCAGCTGTGGCGGCCATCTTGAATTTCCGGCTGACGTGAAATTTTTCTAGGATCAACTAAACATCAAGAGCAACATTCCTGTGAAGTTTCATGAACATCCTTCAAGTAGTTTCAGAGGAGTAGTCGCTAACAAGTTTTTACTATATAACTCTATGTAACCAAAGATGGCCACTGGCAGCCATATTTAATGTTGAATCAAAATAATTTTCGACAAGGATCATGTCATGCTGATCATTTTAGAAAAAGTCCCATATCAATATCACTTATAGTTTTCAAGAAGTAGTCGCTACAAACTTATTTTTTAAAAATCTATTTTTAGCTGTGATGGCCATCTTGAATTTCTGGCAGATCAATGCTAGGATCAATTACCGTATTTGTCGGCGTATAGCGCGCATGCGCATATAACGCGCACCCCGACTTTGGGCCTGAAATCCTTGGAAAAAAACTTTTTTTTATGTATTGTAGTGTAAACCGCGCATTAAAAACATGTGTTTTCAATTTCAGGACAGCAGAGCGCCATTTTGAAGCATTGACCAAAGAGGAAATGTAAAACGAATTTTGATTTGCTAAAACGAAGCTGCATGTTAGACTGTGTTTTTTTACTCAAGTGTAAATAAACTTGTACTGTTGATTGTACTTTTGTTGTTTACTCAAGTTTCAATAAAATAAAAAAAAACACGCCCGTGTTCAACTTTTATTACGATCATATTATATTTAATATTTTGGATTGACAATTAAAACAGATTATTCTTTCGAATAAATATGTGCTGGCCCTGAAAAGGACCGTTTTGTTCTGCTAACCCTTAAAGCCTAAACCGGAAACGAAATGAAACGTATGTAGTTCGTTTCTATATAAACTCAGTGAATAATTTCGAAAATCCTCTATCACTAACAATGTTCTAAGTAAAATTCAAGAAGTTTCAATGTAAATGTTGCTCTCAGAGTTTTATATGTGTATTAGATAACTAAACTAATGCGTAACTTTTCTTTTATTAGATGTAAGAATCTTTTATTAGACAAATCTTATCAAAAACGAAAATAACTGTGTAGTAGGGATATTCCTGAAACTGTACACTCGCCTCTGGATAAAAATAGATTCTAAAAATAGACTTTTGTGATTTGGACAAAAAAACAACTTCAAGCAGTCTAAGCTGTTTGCACCCTGATAATAATCGGAGAGCAAACGTATAGAGTATAAGACTGCTGTAAACCTAAACCCCAAACACTAAACCCTACTCTTAGATATTTAAAGTTCCCTAGTTAAAAATAGAAGTAAAAATTAAATTCACACCAGTAGACTGGTAGACAAAAGACGTCTATCGCTGTCGAGTGTCACATGTTTGTTTAATAATTAGATATCATTGTTTGCGGTCATTTAACAAAAACCAAACACTTCACACTTAACACGTTTTACCAATCAAATGAACCCTTGAACCCATTTAGGAATAATCATGATTCTACGTTGTCTAAATTCAGAAATCAACTTTAACAAATAAGTAAGTTGTTTATTAGAAATAATTATTATACATACAATTCTAATTGTATTCTATTAATAAAATATGCACTAACTCAGTCTGCGCGTTCGGAAAATCCCAGCCTCGTTTTCATTTCAAAATGCCGATTTATGTAAACAATTGTATTTTTCAACATTTCAATGGTATTTTCTCAACAATAATCAACATAAAACATGGTAAAGTTTGATTTTATTATTTTTATTGATATAAGCATATAGCATACAACGCATTTTATTGAAACAATAGAAACAAGCCAACTTTTGTTCGATTCAATCTCTGTAGTAAACGGCCGGTCATGGACTTTTTGAAAACCACAAAACTTCTCGTCTTGGCTGAAAAAAAAGAAGTAAATCATTACTTGTTGCTTAAACCGCGCACCCCAACTTCAGCCACAGAATCTGGGGTAAAAAAGTGCGCGCTATACCCCGACAAATACGGTAGACATTAAGAGCAACATTCCTGTGAAGTTTCATGAAAATCCGTCCAGTAGTTTCAGAGGAGTAGTCGCTACAAGTTTTCATTATATAACTCTATGTAAACAAAGATGGCCGCTGGCAGCCATGTTTAACATTGAATCAAAACGATTTTTGACAAGGATCAACATCATGTCATGCTGATCATTTTAGAAAAAGTCCCATATCAATATCACTATAGTTTTCAAGAAGTAGTCGCTACAAACTTGTATTTTAAAACTCTATTTTTAGCTTTGGTGGCCATCTTGGATTTCACATCAACATGAATTTTTGCTAGGATCAACTAGACTTTATGGGCAACATTTCTGTAAAGTTTCATGAATATCCATCTAGTAGTTTCAGAGGAGTTGTCGCTACAAATAAAAGTTTACGGACAGACGGACAGACGGACGGACGACGGACGCCTCACAACGGCATAAGCTCTGCTGATTAAATAAAAAATAATTTAAAAAAAAAAAAAAAAAATTAAAACAAAATATTACTAATAATAAAAAAAAGGCAAAACATTTGGTAAAGTTTGGTAAAGATCAGATGAAAAATGAAAGCCCTATCGAGGCTGAATATAGCATTTTTAACTAAATCAAGGGCCATAACACCGCTGTTATTGGTCCGATTTTGCTGGTTTTCGAACTTGTGCCAGCCTTCATTGAATTAACAATCTGGTAAAGTTTGGTAAAGATCGGATGAAAAATTAAGGCCTCTGGCCAGTAGAGCTAAAAATCATCAGCTCCAAAAAGTAGGTCAAGGTCTTACATGAAATCCAGGCATCCAAAAAAAAGATGCACTAACGAAGACACAACTACGTCAAAATAGAATATGTTTTCTTCCAAAGATTAAGCTATAAACTAGGTTTAAATCATCTAGTGCATAATTCTAGTTCATGAGAAAGTGATGTAAATGTAACAATTAAAGTTATCTGCCCTTTGCTTGGATGGTGAAGGTCACATCCACATTTGCTTTGTCAGGTGGCAATGTACCACTCAAGATACAACTATAAGCAAAGTTTGAAAGGTCTTAGTGCATACAGTTTGTGAAAAAGTGACCTAAATGCAAAAGTTGAACTTAAAAAATTATCAAGTTATCTGCCCTTTGCTTGGAGGGTCAAGGTCAATTCCACATTTGCTTTGTCATGTTGCCATGTACCACCCAAGATACAACTATAGGCAAAGTTTGAAAGGTCTAGTGCATACAGTTTGTGAAAAAGTTACCTAAACACAAAAGTTGAACCTAAAAACTAGTAAGTTATCTGCCCTTTGCTTGGAGGGTCAAGGTCACTTCCACATTTGCTTTGTCACGTTGTGATGTACCACCCATGATACAACTATAAGCAAAGTTTGAAAGGTCTAGTGCATACAGTTTGTGAGAAAATGACCTAAACGCAAAACTTGAATGTTGACGCCGCCGCCGCCGCCGCCGCCGGAAAAGCAACACCTATGTCTCTTTTTTTCTTCGAAAAGGCGAGACAAAAATAAAAATAAAGAAAAGATTGACGGAATTTAATAGCAGTATAACATTTTTTACCGATTCGTGGGATTGAACCCACGCTAAAATAACATGCGCCGGTCATCAGTCGAGTTGGCTATCAACTGAGCTAAGCGGGCCAGATGTACTACGACATACTATTTAGAGTACTAATGTCGTAATAATTTCGGTGGAATATATATTTTCAAAACACACATGGCAGTCCCGTGATTTTCTTCGTATCTTGATATAAAACATGCCATTTAGTGCATTTCTTTGAATTTAATGTGCAATCCACAGCAATTATTAAACACATGAAGACTATCTTTATTCGGATATAGATCTATGTGTTTTATGTGAATTTTCGTTTGTTCAGTTCACTCGAGCGTCATCTGAAGTGCATATGAAACACACGATTTCATTGGTTGAAATTAGTTCTTCTCATGAATATTGATTAGATGAAAGGTCGATCTTATGGACCTGCAAGTGAGTGTTGTCAGATCCTTTAGCGGAGAGCATCAAAGTGTAATTAGGATATGATTTTAATAAGATTGTAACTCTTTTTGAACTTGTCCAAGCTTTTATTAATATCAACAATCTAGTAAAATTTGGTAAATATCAAATACTAAATAAAAGTGCTCCAGTGTTCACAAGGCTGAAAATGACATTTTTCCGTAAAAAAAACAAGGGCCATAACTCTGTGCTACTAATCCAATCTGGCATTTTTTGATCTTGTCCGAGCTTTCATTGGCATAAAGACCCTGGCAAAGTTTGGTAAAGATCCGATTTATAATGAAGTCTATGATATTTGTTCACAAGTCAAAAGTTAACGACGGATGAGATGGATGGACGATGGACAACTCGGCATCCCACAAGCCAGTAGAAATAAAGAAGGGTAGGTAGGTAGGTATTAAATCAGGGACTTATTTGCTTTAAATCTACCAGTTATCAAGAGAGAAAAATGAGCTATTCATTTAAAAAATAATATTCTTTTTAAAATACCCCAAGCATGTAGCATCTGGGATGATGAAACACAGTATTTCTGTATTTCGGTATCTGTGATGATGATATATGTTATTTGTGATGATGAAATGTGGCATCTGTGTTGAAGTAGGTATCTGTGATAATGATATATGGTTTTATCACATAACGTCCCTTGTTAGCAGTGTCGAACACCCATTTAATATTCTATTGTATGACACACGTTTAATACAACCTGGAATAATTTTGATCGGTTGAGTTAAACCTGTGACACTACGCAAGTTTATTAACTGAAACTATTTTATTTATTATAAATTTACCCAGATATGAGTCAAACTTATTATTTGTGACAGCTTATAAAAATAGTGCACATTATACAAAACATTGTTGTATATTTGTTTTAAATATGTTGTTGGTTTGTTAAAAAGTTGGCGTAAACTGCTATTTTGTAAAGAGGTAAAACACGACCTCTTTTATACGCAACGTAACGTGTGAGACGCGACGTTACGTCACATATTTTATGACGTTTTCGCGCTAAAGTGTGTCTGACATCGTGGCGGTTCTATGTACATCTGAATTATTTTTTACTAATTTGATTGCAACATTATGTGATAAAAAGGATCTTACACTCGTTCCCATTTCATATAAGATTTATGAAACTCGTTATGAATTATTTTTAATTTTAACTCGCCAAAAGTTTAAGATCCACGATCTATGATATGGCATCTGTGATGACGAAATACAGTATTTGTCATTATGAAATACAGTATCTGTGATGACAAAATATGACATCAGTCTGTGATGATGAAATACGGTATTTATGATGATGAAAGTTGACCTGCGATAATGAAATATGGCATCTGTCATGACAAAATACAACATATGTAATGATGAAATATGGCATCTGTGATGATGAAATACATTTGTGAGGATGAAATATGGCATCTGGGATGATGAAACACAGTATCTGTGATGATGAAATATGGAATCTGGGATGATGAAATATTACCAGTCTGTGATGATGAAATATGGTATTTGTGATTATGAAATACGGTTTCTGTGATGTGTGATGATAAAATACAGTATTTGTGATGATGAAATACGGTATCTATGATGATGTAATATAGTATTTGTTATATTAAAATATGGCTTTTGTGATTATGAAACTTGATCTGTGATGAAGAAATACGACATCAGTCTGTTATGATGAAGTAGGCATTTGTGATGATGAAATACGATATCCCTGATGATGAAATATGGTATCTGATGATGAAATACAGTATTTGCCATAATGAAATATGTGATGATGAAATATGGAATCTGTGATGATGAAATACGGTATCTGTGATGATGAAATACAGCATCTGTGATGATGAAATACGGTATCTGTGATGATGAAATACAGTATCTGTGATGAAATACAGTATCTGTGATGAAATACAGCATCTGTGATGATGAAACACGGTATATGTGATGATGTACTGTACATATCCGTGGTGATGATCGCTAAGCATTACAGATACAATAATAAATCCATCAGTCACCAAGAGAAATAACTCTGATTATAAGGGTTTAATAAATATATATTGCATTGTCTTCCTTTCTGAATAAACATGATAAATTCTTTCAAAAAAGAGACAGAGACATGAGACTACAAATAACATGTGAAAAACTCCTGTTAAAAAACAAGAAAACTGATGGATGCTCCCAGAAGTGGATGAAGTTGTATCAAAAAGGGAAAATGTAAAACAATAATTAATATAGGTGGTTTTGAATAGAATAAGGCGGTGCTAGGAGGAGTGAGGTATGTTGCTTATTACCTCTCATGAACAGATTCCATAAAACCAAGCCTGCTACTTCATTCTCTTTGTTGTGTATAGGGGTCATTTCACCAAGGATTGTTTTTTTCCAATCGGCCCGATCTGGACCAGATTGTCCCCGATCAATCAATTTTTTGATCTGCCCGATTGTCGTCCTGAATCGCCTCCAATCGCCCCCTTTTTTTGACCCGATTGAGTCCCGACCAATGGACCATGGCGGGGGGACGATTCTCGGACGTTCCTCGCGCGATCGACACGTTTCCGGGGCGCAAGTATGCGAAAGTTTGCACAAGTACCCGCAGGTACACGGCAAAGGCCCGGCAAAGGCCCGGTAGAGACCCGCTTCTCGCGCGCAAGTGAGCGATCTTCGCGCGTTGTTCGGCCGAGAGAGGCCGAAAATGGGCGATCCCGGCTCGAGAGAGCACGCTTTCGTTCGATTTCCGCCGTTCTTCCGCCGTTCTTCGCGCGAGAGTGGCCGAATGTAGGCGTATGTTGACGCAGGTAGCCGAAAGTAAACGGTCTTCGGACGATTTAAACGATCTTCGGACGTTCTTCGGCCGACCAAATTTGCCTAGATCGGCCGGAGATCGGTGTTTTTAAAGGCCCGACTATATAAACCGCTCAGATCGAAGCCGTTCATCACTTTCTGACCAGCCAGGGAAGTTCATGGACCAACAAGCAGTGCTGGGGCTTGTTGTAGCTCTACAACTTCGTTCTGTCATAGCACAGCAAAATGTTATTACATTAGGAAATATGCTGAGGAGGAGGCCAAGGACCAAGAGAAAATATGCCAAAAAGAATTAAGTTTTTGTGACTTTTTAAAGGGTTTTCAAGTGTGTTTTGTTTCAGTACCTGTTCTGAGAAAAGTGTGCAGTTTTTATTTTATATTTGGTTTATAATTCTCTGGCATTGGTATTAATTTGTAAATTTATTATTATTTATAATAATTTTGAATAAATATATGTCTTGCTGTTGTATTTAGTAACAATTAATTCTTTGTGACATTTTAAAGGATTTTTACATGTGTTTTGTTTCATTAAAACTACGCACGACCCTCGGTAGAGAGCTGCAGAGGCTATACGAAAGCTCCAGAGGGCGGGCGAGACAAGGGGACCTTCAGGGGACCCTCGGACGACCAAGACGACCCGGGCCGACGGTTTTTGATCGGCTACTGTTTTTCAACATTTTTAAAAACAGTAGCCGATCACTTTTTCGGTACCCGACCCTCGGAGGACTGAGGCGATCGCGCCAGATCTTCCCCCGAATGTATAGGGTAGTGCGGGACAGTGCTCGCACGTTCCCGATTATTTTCGCAAAAATGCGGCCGATCGACCAGAAAAAGGATCGGGTACTCTCGGGACCAAAACAATCCTTGGTGAAATGACCCCTTATGCTGATGCCGAAGATAGGAAAACTAATATTTTGATGCGTATTATACACGGAAACAATTTTTTTACCCCAGTTTTGACCTCTGAGAAGTGGGGGTGCATACTATACACGGATGCGTACTATACAAGGTAAAATACGGTAGTTGACATATTACTATTGTAAATGTTTAGTTAAAAACGGTTTCCAAATCATTCCAACTACAAAAATATATAACTGTTAAAAAACATGCTTTTCATGACTCATTTTACTTTGTAAATTTTCATCCGCATTTGATAGTTTCTGAGTGCACTTGGCATGAGAATTCACAACAACTGGGGGATGGGGCTTGTAAAGAAAGTCGGGCCTATATAAAATTATTTGTGAAATTTTATTATTTTGGGTGGGGTTGGGGGACGGGGCTGGTATAGAAAGTCGGGCCTATATACAATTGTGAAATTTTATTATTTTTATCTGTTTTAATCCAAAATTGCTAAATAAATTTGTGATCGAAAGGCAACTCGGGGACGGAGCTGATATCTGGTAATTTTTATTGTGGCCTCATTTCATTTTTTTTTATTGATATTTCATCTGTGTATCTAAATTAAAAAATCTGATTCTGAAAAAATTGAGTTTCGAGTGGGGCAGGGTAAGGCAGGGAGAGGCAGGGGTTGGGGGTGGAGGGGGCAACATATTTGTGTAAGAATTGACCAAAACAACACAGAAATATGGAAAAAAATAAAAATAAAATAAAAATATTCCAGTTTCGAGGTTGGGGGGGAGGGGGGGGGGGGGGTTGGGGTGGAGGGGAGGGGGCTGCGAAACATAGCTATGTGTAAGAACTGACCAAAACATCACATAAATATTTAAAATAAAAATATTTAAACAAGAGGCCCAAGAGGGCCTATGGACGCTCTACTGGCTCAAGATAAAGTTTATGTATAAGGGGTCATAAGTCTTTCAAAAATCATGGCAATGACAGGTGCAACTTGGCTTAGTACTGATCATCCTCGCCAAGATTCGCTGAAATCTGCCAAAGAGTTCAGAAGAGACTAATCTGGACAAAGTTTGTGTATTAAAACATTTAAAGGGTCACAACTCTGCCAAAAATCATTCAACCGAAATATGGCAATGACATGCACAACTAGGCTTGATACTGATCATCCTTGTCAAGTTTCGTATATATCCAGCTAGGGGTTCAGGAGAACTAGCTCAGAAAAAAATTATGGTATCAAAATCCATTAAAGGGCCATAACTCTGCCAAATATCTGAAAACTGAAACGTGACGATGACATGCATAACTAGGTTTGGTGCTGATCATCCCTGCAAAGTTTCATTGAAATCTGGCGAGGGGTTCAGGAGAAGTACATCAGAACAAAGTTGTGTATTAAAACTTTAAAGGGCCATAACTCCGCCAAAAATTATTCAACCGGAACACGGCGATGATTTGCACAACTAGACACAGAATTGATCATCCCTAAAAAGTTTTCTTCAATCCGGCCAGGGGTTCAAGAGAACTTGTCCGAACAAAGTTTGTGTATTAAAACCTTAAAATGGCTATAACTCCGCCAAAATCATTCAACTGGAACAGGGTGACTATGTACAACTAGGCTTGGTATTGATCATCCCTGCAAAGTTTCAATGAAATACGGCCAAATGAAGGCCCTTTCGTCTTAATGAGGCCAAGATATAGCATATTTCAGAAAATCAAGGGCCAGGACTCCGATGCAAATGGTCCAATCTGGATGTTTTTCGAACTTGTTAAGCTTTCATTGATATTAACAATCTGGTAAAGTTTCTTAAAGATCGGATGAAAGATGAAGGCCTTATAATCTTAACGAGGCAAAATATAGGATTTTTAACTAAATCAAGGGCCATAACTCCGCTGTTACTGGTTCGATCTGGCTGGTTTTCGAACTTGACCGAGCGGTCACTGATATTGACAATCTAGTAAAGTTTAATAAAGATCAGATGAAAAATGAAGGCCCTATCATCTTAACGAGGCAAAATATAGCATTTTTAACTAAATCAAGGGCCATAACTCTGCTGTTAATGGTCCGATCAGTTTTAGAACTAGTCCTAACTCACATTTATATAAACAATCTGGTAAACTTTGGTAAAGATTGGATGAAAGTTTAAGGCCCTATCATCTTAATGAGGCAAAATATAGCAATTTTAACTAAATCAAGGGCAATAACTCCGCTGTTAATGGTCCAATCTGGCTGATTTTCGAAATTGTCTGAGCTGTCATTGATATAAACAATCAGGTAAAGTTTTGTAAAGATCAGATGAAAGATGAAGGCCCTATCGAATTAACGAGGCAAAATATAGCATTTTTAACTAAAACAAAGGGACATAACTCCGCTGTTACTGGTCCGATCTGGCTGATCTTCGAAATATCCGAGCTTTCATTTATATAAACAATCTGGTAAAGTTTGATAAAGATCGAATGAAAGATAAAGGCCCTATCGTCATAACGAGGCAAAATATAGCATTTTTAACTAAATCAAGGGCCACAACTCCGCTGTTAATGGTCCGATCAGTTTTAGAACTAGTCCTAACTCACATTTATATAAACAATCTGGTAAACTTTGGTAAAGATTGGATGAAAGATGAAGGCCCTATCATCTTAATGAGGCAAAATATAGCAATTTTAACTAAATCAAGGGCAATAACTCCGCTGTTAATGGTCCGAGATTTTATTGATATTAACAGTCTGTGCAAGTTTGGTAAAGATCAAATAATAAAAGAAGGTGCTAGAGTGTTCCACAAGGCTTAATATGGCATTTTTCAACAAAACAAGGGCCATAACTCCGGTTAAATTTATCCGATCTAGCTGGTTTTCGAACTTGTCCGAGCTTTCATTGATATAAAGACATTGGCAAAGTTTCGTAAAGATTTGATTAATAATGAAGGCCCTAGAGTGTTCACAAGGCAAAAGTTAACAGACGGACGGACGACGGACAACTCGCCATCCCATAAGCTCTGCTGGAGCTAAAAATCAAGTTTCGAGTGGGGGGTATGGGTAGAGGCGGTGTGTGTGTGTTGGGGGGTGGGGGGAGGGGGGGATTTGTGTAAGCTATGTAAGAATTGACCCAAACAACACAGAAATGTAAAAAAAAAAAAAGAATCCAGTTTCGAGTTGGGGAGGGGGGGGGGGGGGGGGGGATTGGGGTGAGTGGGAAGGGGCAACATAGCTATGTGTAAGAACTGACAAAAACAAAACAGAAATAGGAAAAAAAAAAAATAATAATAATCGAGTTTCGAGTGGGGGATGGGGGGAGAGGCGGTGGGGGAGTGTCACAGGATGACCTTAGTGGTTGGGCTAACTCAGGAAAGAATCAATGACGGTGAATGCATTTACATAAGTTTAATGCAACTTTTAAAATATGTTTAATATATATACAATTATCTAAAAAAACAAGCGAATACACAAATGAACTATGAAAAGAATGTTCTCCTGAACGTTTAAGACGTTCTTAGTATTGTTATAAATACTGAATGTCTAAGACACTAAAGTGTTGTTAAAGCTATAACAATGTTGATCTAGCGCGATAACTGTGATGCGCGAGAGCTCATGAAGATGACGATGCGCGAATTCAATGGATGATTGTCATCAAATGCCTTCTGTAAGGGTTGATGACGCGATGCAATGATAGTTAATCTCCACTGAGATTGTGAATGATATTCCTCCAGTGAGGACTGGTAACGGGCCCACCTTGTGTCCCGGGGGTTGTCGTTAGTAAAACCTGGCTGCGCAGGTACGGGGACCGTCTCCACCGCTTGTAACGTTAGTCGTGGAAGCTTAGCTCCACTCCTGGATATCCAAACCTTGATGGCTTACTCCAACCCTGGATGGCTTATATCCTGGATGGCTTAGGCTGTAATTATACATACGTTTTAGCTGTCGGTTTACAAACATAACAATCTTGCATAATTATCATTACCCAAACAAATCATTATTCAATCAATATATGTAAGCTGTACTAATGATGAGTAGCAATGTATACATATTCTACAACGCCATGTATACGCTATGTACGTCGCTGTTAATCAATGCCCCTAATACATGTAATATAAACATGATCAAATAACTCATATATTACACTCACTGAGTTATGTTTGCACGCAATGTTAACAATCGTGTATTACAATCACTGAGTTATACGCCAACGTTAACTAATGCACCTATTATCCACTGTTATCAAATTAATATTGTTTTACAATTAATGATCAATTACAATAATTACATCTAATAAAGTAACTTCAAACTCATATGCTAGTCTAAAGTTATGTTTGAGAAACATCAATGCTAACCGGATGTCGTAACCGCCAAACAAGATGGCGCCGCCCACTGAATACAAATATACGATAAAAGTTTAATAAAACTACTAACCACATGTTGCCTGTGAAATTTGCCGTCCAATCTCTGTTCCAACAAAGTACTTTCGATGATCCCGGCGAAAGCTAGAAGACAATGGGTTTTATAGCAAACATTACGCCCAAATCATTATTTGCCCCGTTCAGTCCGTGACAAACGTGGCTAAATCTACAGTATTGAATCTACACGACAGGCCCCTTATACAATTTTGCCGTTTAAGGAAAATATGCCTATACGTTTACATGCATTAGCACAAAACTAAACTTATGACATGGCCTCTCTGGCGGCCACTTAAAATGTGCACGCTTTTACGTGTTACATGAATAGATCATGAATATTGTGAAATTGTTTCAACTCGAACAATAGATTTTGGGTGTAACCGATACAAGAGCTATATACGACCAGTACGCTCTACCCGTGACATTTTGTGACAACATCTCCCCACTTAAAGAAAGTGCTACACTTTTAAAATTCAACAAAATGATAATTAATATTTACACGTTAAGAAACTATTAATTCTTCTGAGCAAATGAGCGACAAAACGTACAAGCTGATCGCTCAATCGCTTGAGTATGTTAACTATTACTACTGAGGGATGCAACCTTCAGCCAGTACAACGACCGTCTTCCGGAAAACATCCACTGCAGTTATAACCTAACTATAATATGTAATTACAATTTCAAAACTATTCTACAATTGTACACTACCCTGTCGTAACATATACTACTACTGTACAATACACTGCAATACACTATTGTATTAAACCGGTCATTATGTGCGGCGACTTAAATAGTCTGCCCCAATATTGTCCTTTCCACGGATTGCTTTAATTTTCATCCGGTAAGGCTGCAGAGTCAGTGCCCACCTCATTAACCTACTGTTAGCTACCTTAGCTTTATTCATATAAGCTAACGGTTGGTGGTCAGTCTCCAAGACAAATTCCTTACCAAAAACATATCGGTGGAATTTACTGACACCCCACACTACTGCAAGACACTCCCTTTCGATAACAGAGTAGTTACATTCCCGGGGTAATAGTTTCCGACTTGCGTAAGCCACGGGGAGACTACACCCATCTTGCTCTTGCAGTAGGACTGCACCCACCCCGATATCGGAGGCATCCGTTCTGAGGATAAACTCCTGGTCAAGTTCAGGTAATTTTAGTATTGGGGTTTTGACCAGACTCCCCTTTAAAGAGACGAAAGCTCGCTCCTGGCTTTCCCCCCAAGTTATCCTATTGGGTTGACCTTTCTTTGTCAAGTCTGACAAAGGTGCAGCTATAGCCGAAAAGTTTGGAATAAACTTCCTGTAAAAACCCGCCAACCCTAAAAATGACCTAACTTGTTTCTTTGTCTCGGGTCTTGGTGCTTCCTGAATTGCCTTAACCTTGTCGGGGTTGGGTTTCAATTTCTGGTCCCTCCCGACAACATGACCCAGACACTCTATATCTGCGTAACCTATGTGACACTTGCTAGGTTTTGCAGTCAGTTTAAACCGGCGTAGCCGTTCCAACAGATTACGTAGAGCCTTAATATGGTCTTCAAATGTTGTTGTAAACACCAGGATGTCATCTACAAAACTGTCTGTGTTGGACAAATCCTTCAGGACTTTCCTCATTAACCTACAGAATGTTGCTGGGGCGTTTACGAGACCAAAGGGCATGACCTTGAACTTAAAAAGTCCTTGCGAAGTTTCGAAGGAGGTCATCTCTTTAGCTCGGTCTGAAAGTGGGACTTGCCAATAACCTTTACTGAGGTCTAACTTGGAGAAATACGAATATCCCGCAAGTTTAGAGAATACCTCCTCAATATTAGGCATTGGCTCTGCATCAAAGATGGTACGTTTATTGAGCTGCCTAAAATCGATACAGAATCGAATTGACCCATCTTTCTTCTTAATAAGTACGACTGGGGATGAAAATGGGGCGTTTGAAGGTTCGATGACACCCAATTTCAACATGTCTTTCACCTCCTCATCAACAATTGATCGGGAGTGAAATGGAATGGGATACCCCTTAATTCTAATTGGTTCCCCTGATGTGAGTACAATATCATGTTGCACTCCATCTGTCTGCCCCGGGTTTTCGGACAAGACATCACTGAACTCCGAGAGTAAACTACCCATCTCTCGTTGCTGCTCCACACTAAGCATGCCCGATATGTCTACATCGGCTGCTCTCTCCCTACCTACACTAGTGGGAAAATACATGGGACTAGTGTCCTCACTACTGTCTTCCTCACTATCCTCAATAACTGCAACATTAACTACGGTTAACACCCCTTGTTGCACATTATCGGTTCTACTGATATACTCTTTCAGCATATTCGCATGAAAGGTCTTTAACTTTCCGTTTATCTCGATACGGTAATCCATAGTGTTCACTATCCCTCTAACGTAAAACGGACCTTTCCATTGTAATAACAACTTGTTATTGTCGGTCGGGAGTAACAGTAACACCTGGTCATCTATCTTAAACTTCCTAGCTCTAGCTTTCTGGTCATAGTACCGTTTATACTTGGTACTTGCCTTAACTAACTGACTTTGAGCTATCTTACAAGTCTCCTCTAGTTTCTCCTTCAGATCTAAAACATACTGATATGTAGTCTTAACCTCATCACTATCTACTTCACCTGCCCACATCTCTCTAAGAATCCTCATGGGACCTCTAACTGACCTACCGTACAATAACTCAAACGGAGAGAATCCTAAACTCTCTTGTGGTACCTCTCTAAATGCAAACAATAAAGCATTGAGATACTTGTCCCAATCTTTGGGTCTCTCGGTACACATACGCCGTAACATTTGCTTTAACGTCCCGTTAAATCGTTCGACTAACCCGTTACACATAGGGTGATATGGTGTTGTCATGATTTGACGCAAAGACAATAACCTGCTTACTTCAGCCATAAGTTCTGACGTAAACTGTGACCCACAATCAGTCAGCATTTCCTCTGGTACACCTAGCCTACTGAACATATCAACTAATGCCTCAGCTACTCTCTCAGTTTCAATTGAGGGCAATGCTACTGCCTCCGGATACCTAGTTGCATAGTCTACCATGGTTAAAATGTACCTATTTTTCCTATCCGACACTGGAAAAATTGGTCCAACTATGTCTACGGCTACCCTCTTAAATGGTGTATCTATCAGTGGCATCTGACCTAAATGTACTTTGGTCACTCGACCTTTTGGTACTGTCCTTTGGCATACATCGCAGGACCTACAATACCTAGTTACATCTCCACTAACGCCTGGCCAATAAAATTCTGCCAATACTCTATCTGACGTTTTCTTTACGCCTAAATGACCTCCCATAATTGACTCATGAGCTACCTTAAGCACTGTCGTTCTATACTGGGTAGGTACCACTAATTGGTGAAACTGTCTACTACCACTATCTTCAAATTCTCTGTACAATAACCTATTCTTATGTACAAACTTACAACTACCGGACCCTTTACACTTCTTCACTACACCATCCTTGGCCTTCACCTTACAAGGACCTAATGACTCGTCTTGAGTTTGTGCTTCTATAAACTCCTCTTTAGATATGTCACCTACGGCTGCAGGAACCTTTAATTTTCTATAAGCCTGAGCTTGCTTCTGAACCTGCGCTCTAGTCTCTACGGCATTACTAATGCTACTTCTAAAATCGGACATTACCGGAAGTGCTGAACCATCTATGTTCCCTATCGTTAAATCATACATCGGGTCATCCATACATAGTGCCTCTGTAGTCCCTTTAAAGAAAGGTGTATCTACATCTATTCTCGCTATTGGCACGTGCTCTACCGACTTATTTAGCAACATACACGGTGACTGTTTACCTACCAACTGGTCATCCGTAACTAAACTACGCCTAACTACCACCCCTGTACAACCTGTATCCCTCATTACAATTACGTCCGTGCCATTCACTCTACCATCTGCCGTTGGAAGATTTGCATACGGAAAGAGACATGTTCCGATCTTCGCCATTACACCATCCGCTTTAACACAACAGCTACTACTCTCGGTTTTAATAACCGGACTATTACTACCTCTGCCTCTGCCTCTACCTCGGTTTTGACCACCTCTACCTCTACCGAAATTCCATGGGTTGTTAAAACCTTGGTTCTGATTCCCTACATTGTTGTCCACTCTACTATTGTCACTAAAGTTGTCTACGACAGCGGACACTTTCACCGCTTTCCTACACTCATGTGAAGCATGATTCCCATTACAGTGACGACAACGAATAAAAGGTCTACCTATGTTACCACTATTGCTACCTCCTCTAGCACCCATCGAACTACCTCCACCTCTATAGTTTCCACTCTGGCCTTTCTGTTTATGATCGTCCCCTTGCCTATCTCTAAAAGTTCTGTCTTTCGACACTACATTATGAGCTCCACCTCTAGCCTCGGCAAACTGATCTGCTTGTGTTGCCATTTCTCCTACACTAGTTAGTTTTCTTTCTTTCAGAAATAAGAACAGATCTCTACTACAAACATTGAATAGCTGGTCCCGCAACAAGAAATCTATGAGGCCCTGATAAGTCTGCGCTACCTTCCCTAACTCTAACCACCTATCTAAGTAATTTCTAGACCTACTAATAAACTGAATAAATGACTCGCCTTTCTCAGGCAGACAAGCTCTAAACCGCTTTCTAAAACCTTCTTCAGTTAACTCAAAT
The DNA here is from genome assembly GCA_037043455.1 of Cyrtodaria siliqua. NCBI lineage: Eukaryota > Metazoa > Mollusca > Bivalvia > Adapedonta > Hiatellidae > Cyrtodaria > Cyrtodaria siliqua. Next base: position 20,123 of record JAWPHD010010350.1, read on the forward strand.
CTCTTTAAAAGAGCATCCTTTAACTTGTCGTAGTCAAGAGCATCTACACTAGGTAATCTAGAAAATACATCTAAGGCCTTGCCTCTCAATAACGCACTTAAATGAACTGCCCACTTATCTTTGGTCCATTCCTGTAACTCGGCATAACGCTCGAACCGTAACAAGTAACTGTCCATGTTATCTTTGTCAGCATCAAAGTATGGTAACTTCGAACCTTTTAACTTCCCAGAATAACTATCTTTCCCTTCAGTTTTACTTTCCTTACTATGTGTCTTAGCTGCTTCCAAATCTAAAGCTAACTTATGCTCAAACTCTTTTTGCTCCCTTTCCATTATCATCTTAGCCTTAGCTAGTCTACCCTCTGTTTCGAACCTCTCATGTTCTAACTCTTGCTTCTCCTTTACTATTCTACTTTCTAACTCTACCTTCTCTTTAGCTAATCTACCTTCTAATTCTAGCTTCTCTTTATCAGCGTCTAGCTTCTCTTTAGCTAACCTACTTTCTAATTCTAGCTTCTCTGTGGCTAGTCTACTTTCGTCATCTCGCTTCTCTTTAGCTAACCTACTTTCGAATTCTAACCTATCTTTCTCAGCATCTAGCTTCTCTTTAGCTAGTCTACTTTCCTCATCTCTTTCATGCTTTGCTAATTCTCTTTCCTTAAGTCTAAATTCCCTTTCCCTAGCCTGTTCTTCTTTAACAAAGGTTCTAAGCTCCTCTCCAGCATACCCTAACTCCTTACCCATTTCCGTAAGATCCTTTATGGACGTCATGTCTATGGACATTGTGAACTACACACTACAATAATTACAATACACACGTCACTAATAATTCTACTCAACTAACTACTAATGGTAAGTCACTGTGTCCTCAGTAAATACCTGGGCATCATCATAGGACAAGTTACATACACATTTGTACTAGCGCTAACTACTAACGGTTATGTATAGATACTATCTAGCTTCCACAAAACATATACACTACATAAAATATCTTAATTTGATATTGGACATAAACCTTAAACAATCATCGAAATGTGTATGACATGTACATGTATATTTACTTCTCCCATTAAATAAAGTATACTCGAGTGTCACAACATGAGTAGAACGTCTTGTTCGCCAACCTAATTGGATACTATGTGTATATCAAGGGAGGTAAAACAAACACCCAAATTATTGAGCAAAAGTGCCTCAGACCCCCTCGTGTAGACCACTGCGACCTCGCGCCAAGGAAAGAACGGACAAAACAACAGTTTGGACTCACCCTACCCTTGTCGTGTCTTGACTTGTCTTCCAAGCTGTGGCCGTGATCGTCGACAGTCGCCTTAATGGATCAGAGGGTGGTACACAATTCTAAAATAATAAGTAGAGATTTAGTATATCATAATAAAGATCACTTATTGATTCTTTCCCTCCGTAGTCGCCCAGAATCCCACTTCTGACACCAGTTGTCACAGGATGACCTTAGTGGTTGGGCTAACTCAGGAAAGAATCAATGACGGTGAATGCATTTACATAAGTTTAATGCAACTTTTAAAATATGTTTAATATATATACAATTATCTAAAAAACAAGCGAATACACAAATGAACTATGAAAAGAATGTTCTCCTGAACGTTTAAGACGTTCTTAGTATTGTTATAAATACTGAATGTCTAAGACACTAAAGTGTTGTTAAAGCTATAACAATGTTGATCTAGCGCGATAACTGTGATGCGCGAGAGCTCATGAAGATGACGATGCGCGAATTCAATGGATGATTGTCATCAAATGCCTTCTGTAAGGGTTGATGACGCGATGCAATGATAGTTAATCTCCACTGAGATTGTGAATGATATTCCTCCAGTGAGGACTGGTAACGGGCCCACCTTGTGTCCCGGGGGTTGTCGTTAGTAAAACCTGGCTGCGCAGGTACGGGGACCGTCTCCACCGCTTGTAACGTTAGTCGTGGAAGCTTAGCTCCACTCCTGGATATCCAAACCTTGATGGCTTACTCCAACCCTGGATGGCTTATATCCTGGATGGCTTAGGCTGTAATTATACATACGTTTTAGCTGTCGGTTTACAAACATAACAATCTTGCATAATTATCATTACCCAAAACAAATCATTATTCAATCAATATATGTAAGCTGTACTAATGATGAGTAGCAATGTATACATATTCTACAACGCCATGTATACGCTATGTACGTCGCTGTTAATCAATGCCCCTAATACATGTAATATAAACATGATCAAATAACTCATATATTACACTCACTGAGTTATGTTTGCACGCAATGTTAACAATCGTGTATTACAATCACTGAGTTATACGCCAACGTTAACTAATGCACCTATTATCCACTGTTATCAAATTAATATTGTTTTACAATTAATGATCAATTACAATAATTACATCTAATAAAGTAACTTCAAACTCATATGCTAGTCTAAAGTTATGTTTGAGAAACATCAATGCTAACCGGATGTCGTAACCGCCAAACAAGATGGCGCCGCCCACTGAATACAAATATACGATAAAAGTTTAATAAAACTACTAACCACATGTTGCCTGTGAAATTTGCCGTCCAATCTCTGTTCCAACAAAGTACTTTCGATGATCCCGGCGAAAGCTAGAAGACAATGGGTTTTATAGCAAACATTACGCCCAAATCATTATTTGCCCCGTTCAGTCCGTGACAAACGTGGCTAAATCTACAGTATTGAATCTACACGACAGGCCCCTTATACAATTTTGCCGTTTAAGGAAAATATGCCTATACGTTTACATGCATTAGCACAAAACTAAACTTATGACATGGCCTCTCTGGCGGCCACTTAAAATGTGCACGCTTTTACGTGTTACATGAATAGATCATGAATATTGTGAAATTGTTTCAACTCGAACAATAGATTTTGGGTGTAACCGATACAAGAGCTATATACGACCAGTACGCTCTACCCGTGACATTTTGTGACAGGGAGGGAGGGGGCAACATATGTGTAAGAAGCTATGTAAAAATAAATAAAAATAAATAGACTTTTGAGGTGTGGGGTGGAGTGGAGTGGGGTGGGGAGGCGGGGGATGGGGTGGGGCAACATATTAAGAAGCTATGTAAGAATTGACAAAAACAACAGAGAAATATGTATAAAAACAAGAGGCCCAAGAGGGCCTGCGGAAGCTCTACTGGCTCAAGATAAAGTTGATATATAAAGGGCCATTATTAAAGTCTTTCAAAAATCATTCAACCAGAACATGGCAATGATAGGTGCAACTAGGCTTAGTACTGATCATCCTCGCCAAGATTCGCTGAAAGTTTGTGTATTAAAACATTTAAAGGCCACAACTCTGCCAAAAATTATTCAACCGAAATATGGTGATGATTTACAGATATTAAATCTAGTCGGAACAAAGTTTGTGTATTAAAACCTTTAAAGGGCTAAAACTCCGCCAAAATCATTCAACTGGAACACGGTGACTATATACAACTAGGCTTGGTACTGATCATCCCTGCAAAGTTTCAATGAAATCCGGCCAAATGAAGGCCTTTCGTCTTAATGAGGCCAAGATATAGCATATTTCAGAATATCAAGGGCCATGACTCCGGTGTAAATGGTCCAATCTGGATGTTTTTCGAACTTGTCCAAGCTTTCATTGATATTAACAATCTGGTAGTTTCTTAAAGATCGGATGAAAGATGAAGGTCTTAACGAGGCAAAATATAGGATTTTTAACTAAATCAAGGGCCATAACTCCACTGTTACTGGTCCGATCTGGCTGGTTTTCGAACTTGACCGAGCTGTTATTGACATTAACAATCTAGTAAAGTTTCATAATGATTGCATGAAAAATGAAGGCCCTATCATCTTAATGAGGCAAAATATAGCATTTTTAACTAAATCAAGGGCCATAACTCATCTGTTACTGGTCCGATCTGACTGGTTTTCGAAAATCTCTGAGCTGTCATTGATATAAACAATCAGGTAAAGTTTTGTAAATATCAGATGAAAGATGTAGGCCCTATCGAATTCACGGGTCAAAATATAGCATTTTTAACTAAATCAAGGGCCATAACTCATCTGTTACTGGTCCGATCTTATTGGTTTTCGAAACTATCTGAGCTGTCATTGATATAAACAATCAGGTAAAGATCAAATGAAAGATGAAGGCCCTATCGAATTAACGAGGCAAAATATAGCATTTTTAACTAAATCAAGGGTCATAACTCCACTGTTACTGGTCCGATCTGGCTGATCTTCGAAATGTCCGAGCTTTCATTTATATAAACAATCTGGTAAAGTTTGGTAAAGATTGAATGAAAGATAAAGGCCCTATCGTCTTAACGAGGCAAAACATAGCATTTTTAACTAAATCAAGGGCCATAACTCCGCTGTTATTGATCCGATCCAGCTAGTTTTCGAACTTGTCCTAGCTCTCATTTATATAAACAATCTGGTAAAGTTTGGTAAAGATTGGACGAAAGATGAAGGTCCTATCATCTTAATGAGGTAAAATATAGCAATTTTAACTAAATCAAGGGCAATAACCCCGCTGTTGATGGTCCGAACTAGCTGGTTTTCGAACTTGACTGAGCTTTCATTGATATTAACAATCTGTGCAAGTTTGGTAAAGAGCAAATAATAAACGAAGGAGCTAGAGTGTTCACAAGGCTTAATATGACATTTTTCAGCAAAACAAGGGCAATAACTCCGACGAAATTATTTCGATCTTGCCGGTTTTTGAACTTGTCCGAGCTTTCATTGATATATATAGCTGTGGCGGCCATCTTGATTTTCTGGCCGATCTGAAATTTTGCTAGGATCAATGAGACATTAAGAGCAACATTCCTGTAAAGTTTCATGAAAATCTGCCAAGTAGTTTCAAAGGATTAGTCGCTACAAGTTTTTACTATATAACTCTATGTAAACAAAGATGGCCACTGGCAGCCATGTTTAACGTTGAATCAAAACAATTTTTGACAAGGACCAACATCATGTCATGCTGATCATGTTACAAAAAGTCCAATATCAATATCACTTATAGTCTTCAAGTAGTAGTCGCTACAAACTTGTATTTTGAAAATCTATTTTTAGCCATGGCAGCCATCTTGAATTTCCGGGCGACCTGATATTTTGCTAGGATCAATTAGACATCAAGAGCAACATTCCTGTGAAGTTTCATGAAAATCCATCAAGTAGTTTCAGAGGAGTAGTCGCTACAAGTTTTCATCATATAACTCTATGTAAACAAAGATGGCCACTGGCAGCCATGTTTAACGTTGAATCAAAATAATGTTTGACTCTGATAACCATCATGTCATGCTGATCATTTTACAAAAGTCCCATATCAATATCACTTATAGTTTTCAAGACGTAGTCGCTACAAACTTCTTTTTTAAAAATCTATTTTTAGCTGTGGCGGCCATCTTGATTTTCTGGCCGATCTGAAATTTTGCTAGGATCAATGAGACATTAAGAGCAACATTCCTGTAAAGTTTCATGAAAATCTGTCAAGTAGTTTCAAAGGAGTAGTCGCTACAAGTTTTTACTATATAACTGTATGTAAACAAAGATGGCCGCTGGCAGCCATGTTTAACGTTGAATCAAAACGATTTTTGACAAGGACCAACATCATGTCATGCTGATCATTTTAGAAAAAGTCCCATATCAATATCACTTATAGTTTTCAAGAAGTAGTCGCTACAAACTTGTATTTTGAAAATTTATTTTAAGCCGTGGCGGCCATCTTGAATTTCCGGCCGACCTGAAATTTTGCTAGGATCAATTAGACATCAAGAGCAACATTCCTGTGAAGTTTCATGAAAATCCGTCAAGTAGTTTCAGAGTAGTCGCTACAAGTTTTCATTATATAACTCTATGTAAACAAAGATGGCCACTGGCAGCCATGTTTAACGTCGAATCAAAACGATTTCGACAAGGACCAACATCATGTCATGCTGATCATTTTAGAAAAAGTCCCATATCAATATCACTTATAGTTTTCATGAAGTAGTCGCTACAAACTTGTTTTTTAAAAACCTATTTTTAGATCTGGCGGCCATCTTGGATTTCACATCAACATGAATTTTGTGCTAGGATCAACTAGACTTCATTGGGCAACATTTCTGTAAAGTTCATGAAAATCCATTCAGTAGTTTTCAGAGGAGAAGTCGCTACAAAAAAAGTTTACAGACAGACGGACAGACAGACGGACGGACAGACGGACGACGCACCACGGCATAAGCTCTGCTGATCTTCTGTTCAGTAGGGTTAAAAATCGTATTGAGTTCGAGTGTTGGGGGTGGGGGAGGGGGAGTGGTGGGGAGAGCAGTGATGGGGGGGGCAACATCTATGTGTAAGAAGCTATGTGTAAGAATTGCCTAAACAACACAGAAATATGTAAAAAAAAATAGAGTTTTGAGTGGGGGTGGGAGTGGCGGGGGGGGGGGGGGGGGGGGGGGCGGTGTGGAGGCATGGTGGTGGGGGTGGGGGGGGCACATATATGTGTAGAAGCTATGTGTAAGAATTGACTAAAACAACACAGAAATATGTAAAAAAAATGGGTGTGGAGGGGTGTGTGTGGGGGTGTGTGGGGGGAGGGTGTGGAGGAGGGGGAGCCCATGCTCCAATATGGGTGAAGTATGAATAACATGCATAATGCTACAAGAAATCCCAAACCAAAATTATGAATATATATATACATGCTTACATGCAAACTAGATCTGCCTTTGTTGCACATTTTATGGGCCATCACAATTTGGGTTCCATGGGAGCCCAGAATTTGCAGAATACAAAATTACTTACGCAACCCTTTGCAACATACTATAAGGAAACCAATTCCCAAATTTAGTTCAGCTAGGACAAGACATGTATGAGATATAGACCTGTAAACACAGCATACACGCAAATATGATGTGAAATAGACACATTTTAAGGGCTATCAGAATTTGGGTTCCCAGGGGTTACAAGAACCACCCAACTCACAACTTGGCTAGTGTACTTAACCTGAATGATCCACCATGGCTAGTGTACTAACATCTGAATGATCCACCCATTTGACCTATAGACCCCATAAGATCCTTCGAACAGTCGAGCTTAAAATATCAAATTATTTGTAAAGTTTGACCCAGGAGCTAGCTAGGTCCACAAAGTTGGGAAAGAAGCCTAGGGCTACGCCGGTTGATGGTTCTATCCGTCTGTTAATGCCCAGTAAGTGTATATATGGTTATAGGGTTGGGATCTCAACGGTTTACAAGTTATGACCCAGGGGCTATTGTCACCAGGGGAGGAAAGAAGTCCGGGGTCTATCCTGGTTGGATGTTTGTATCCGTCTGTTCATGCCCAGGTTAAGTGTATATATGGTTATAGGGTAGGGATCTTAACAGTTTCCAAATTATGACCCAGAGGCTATGTCCCCAGGATTGGGAAGGAAGTTGGGGTCTATGCTGGTTGAGTGGTTGTATCCATCTGTTCATGCCCAATAAGTGTATATATGGTTATAGGGTGGGGATCTCAATGGTTTCCAAGTTATGACCGAGGGGCAATGTCCCCAGGGGTGGGGAAGGAGCCCGGGGTCTATGATGGTTGGGTGGTTATATCCATCTGTTTATGCCCAGTTAAGTGTATATATGGTTATAGGGTTGGGATCTCAACTGTTTACAAGTTATGACCCAGAGGCTAAATCATCAGGGGTGGGGAAGGAGTCCAGGGTCTATGCTGGTTGGGTGGTTGTATATGTCTGTTCATGCCCAGTAAGTGTATAAATGGTTATAAGGTGGGGATGTCAATGGTTTCCAAGTTATGACTGAAGGGCTATGCCTCCAGGGTGCGGAAGCAACCCGGTGTCTATGCTGGTTGGATGTTGTATCTTGTCTGTTCTGTTCATGTCCAGTACCCGTGTATCAGTCTATCCCCCGAGCACGTTAAAGAACCATAGGAATCTATTCGATAATAAGAGTAGGGCAGGTTCCCGGATTCCTATTTATCATTCCCCTCTCTCTGGGGCGGCTCTAAATAACCTATTCTGTGTTGATGAGCCGTTAAACATTAAATTCATTTCATGTCCAGTAAGTGTATATATGGTTATAGGGTAGGAATCTCAACGTTCTGACAACGACCAACATCATGTCATGCTGATCATTTTAGAAAAAGTCCATATCAATATCACTTATAGTTTTCAAGAAGTAGTCGCTACAAACTTGTATTTAAAACTCTATTTTTAGCTTTGGTGGCCATCTTGGATTTCACATCAACATGAATTTTTGCTAGGATCAACTAGACTTTATGGGCAACATTTCTGTAAAGTTTCGTGAATATCCATCCAGTAGTTTCAGAGTTGTAGTCGCTACAAATAAAAAGTTTACGGACAGACAGACGGACAGACAGACGGACGGATGTTTTTAGGTTTGACGGCCATCTTGAATTTTCTGGCAGATCTAAAATTTTGCTAGTTTCAGAGGAGTAGTCGCTACAAGTTTTCATTATATAACTCTATGTAAACAAAGATGGCCGCTGAAAGCCATGTTTAACATTGAATCAAAACAATGTTTGACTCTGATAACCATCATGTCATGCTGATCATTTTAGAAAAAGTCCCATATCAATATCTCTTATAGTTTTCAAGAAGTAGTCGCTACAAACTTATTTTTTAAAATCTAGTTTTAGCCATGGTGGCCATCTTGAATTCCGGCCGACCTGAAATTTGCTAAGATCAATAAGACATCAAGAGCAACAGTCCTGTGAAGTTTCATGAAAATCCATCAAGTAGTTTCAGAGAAGTAGTCGCTACAAATAAAAGTTTACGGACAGACCAGACGGACGGACGGACGGACGCCGCACCATGGCGTAAGCTCTCTGATCAGTCGTGCTAAAAATTGAAGGCCCTATCGTCTTAATGAGGCAAAATATAGCATTTATAACTATCAAGGGCCATTTCTCTGCTGTTACTGGTCCGATCCGGCTAATTTCGAACTTGTCTGAGCCTTCATTGTTATTAACAATCTGGTAAAGTTAGGTAAAGACCGGATGAAAAATGAAGGCCCTATCGTCTTAACGAGGCAAATTATAGCATTTTTAACTACATCAAGCGCTATAACTCTGGTGTTACTGTTATGATCTGACTGGTTTTTGAACTTGTCCGAGCATCCATTGATATAAACAATTTGTGCAAGTTTAGTAAAGATCCAATACTAGACGAAGGTGCTAGAGTGGTCACAAGACAGACAAGACAAAATATGGCAATTTTCATTAATTCAATGGCAATAACTCTAGTGTTACTGGTCCGATCTGGCTTGTTTTCGAACTCGTCCAAGCTTTCATTGATATTTACAATCTGGTGAAGTTTGGTTAAGATAGGATGAAAAGTGAAGGTGCTAGAGAGTTCATATCAAAAAGACACATCTACATCTATGTCACGTAACGATGTACTACCCAAGATGCAACTATAACCAAAGTTTGAAAGGTCTATCGCATACAGTCCATGAGAAAGTGACCTAAATGTAAAAGTTGAATGTAATATTGTCTGCTTCCACCGCAATACAAACACCATTATACATAGCCTAAAATGTGCTGAAATGACACCAAACACCAAGAACATCTTCCTATAAATAATGAACTGTCTTAAATCGGATATTTAAAATTTTATTTTAACAACAGATATACACGGTTTCTAAAGCTACTGATGACGAGGTTACACATACACCTTACATATTTTGAGAATCCAAACTCTTTTGACGAATTATAACCGGCCAGGACAAACCCAAAAACTGGAGTGTCAAATTAAGTTACCAACTTGTAATTGATTTTATGCATATTCATTTATGGATATTTTAAGAACTGGTGAATAAACCCATACTTTTTATCGGTAAATATTCATAATACACCTTATAGGCTATTTTTCTTTTTGGCCTTACCTAAGAGTGGTTTAACTTGTTACAGTGTCTTCATAGTTTCCACAGTCACGTCATTTTTTCCAGTCATAGAAGCAACTGGTGCTTTGAACACTGGTACGTACTGGAACAAACATCTCCTGTCTGCAATAAAGTTCACAATAAAAATATAAATATATATATCATTATGCTGTGAAACAAAATATTAAAGACACTGACACTACAAAATGAATTATATCAACATTTTATCCAGGTCATATAATAACGTACATGTGCCAATTGAAAGTGTAGTTTTATTCACGGATTCTTAAAATACCCATGATTAAATATGCATCAAATGAATTACGAGTTGATTTTGAAGTTTGCCTTAAGTCTCATTCCCCCCACCACCCCCACCCAACACCACAGGCGGCGCAATTATCACAAATCATCTCGCCGTTCCTAAAATGTGTATTTTATGCACTAAGGGCCTGTCCTGTCCTGGCCCAGGTTAAACTTAAAAGCCGTTGTTTAATATTGTATCTACAGAGAGTAGATCCTCAAAATATGTAAGTTATATATATATAGTACCGGTCATCTGTACAGGTAAATTTATAAACGTTCTGTAGTTCACAAGTCATACAATTTGGCTGCTGATGTGGGGATAGCTAATTTAAGAAGTAAAATCTACACAAATTTCAAACTTACAGTCGTACAGATTGCAGTAACTGGAGTAAAACATTAATATTACCATATCAGACTTTGCAAAAATGGTAATCCTTTGCTAGACGTTCAGTATATGAACAGTAGTTCTAGGACAGGTAGGCCCGGTGTCATTATGTGACTGGGTGGGGTATCATGTCATGCATCTACTGCACGATAATTTCAGTGTGACAGCCCTATATAAGTTGAGCCTAGAGCTCACTGCATTGTTAAAAGTGATTTTAAACCCATGCATACATACTCGTCTGTCTTGCCCATGGATGTACAGCGTCAGTAGACGTCATCTCCAAATATCTTCTTTAAAAGCTGGACCAGGTGTTTCTACTGAGATACTTTGATCTATGCACCGCGACAGCTACTCCCGCCTCATCCGCACGCCATATTTGGCTGCTACAAGAAACCTAACTCTGAAAATAGTTTTCCTAAAATCATAATACATCAAGTGACGTGTGCTGCCTTAAATAGTATAAATTATTTTTAGGAAAACCTTTAAAAAAACAGTTTTTCTGAAATTACCAAATATTTTATCACACCTTATACAAAAGGTATGCATTTAGGGCCGTTTGGCCATCTTGTTAAATATATGCTTTCTCAACTTAGTTTTTGAAGCTGCAGCGTTTTTGGCCCATCCTCCATATTTTATCTTGATGTAAGAGGATGAGCCTGGCATGATCATTCCTGTTAGGTGCCATATAGACTTTCATGTGTTGGTGCGCCGTAAAACCCAATTCAATTGTTTGAACTAAATTAATCTTTTGTTACATTACCAGTTTGAGCACATATTCTTTTAACATCAAACATTTATGATATTTAATGTGTTTTTTTACCAATACCAAATTTTATATAAACCAGCAATTTTATACCTTCTGACAGCCATGGTTTCTGTCTCCTCACACAGTTGCAGTTCCACAGCATCTTGCTCAGCCTTTTAAGCCTACCGAAATATAAAACGTAAACAAAATGTTTATCAATATCATAACAAGAAATGTCAACACTGTGAAACAAACAAGTCAACAGGAAGTTTGATCAATATATATACCACGGGTCTGATTCTCATAGTATGCTAAACTTATTGGGAACATGTATCAAGCCGCAGCAGTGCGTACAGAGGCACAATTATTGTGGACTACGCTCCCCATCACTCCCCAAATTTTGAAATTTTATTTTAAATTAGCAACAATAATATCAACTACCCATACCATGCTTAAAATATTGTAAAGCAAATGAACACACTGTCTGGGACTGACAAATGATTTCTAAAAATAATTAAGTCGTCCTATAATTATTTCTTTAAATTTCCCGCTATTAAAATTTAAAAGATTTAAATGTAACCTATAATTAAAAACTCATTTGATAATGGATTCTTTAATATTGGTAGTTGCATATTTTGAAATAAAAAGAGAACCTTATCTGTTTCAGAACACATTTTGTCCGAAATATATACTATCCGAATTTACTACTACTTTTGCCGAATCCCAACTGTCATTAGTAAAACAGTATTCACACTTTAAAACGGTAAACATGTATTTTTTTCTTGAAAAATTCTCATTATATTGATACAATTCTTTGTTTTAATAAGCAAGCATATCTTGTGTTTATAATATAAAGCAGATTAACTTTCGTTTTGGCTCAGTGACGAGTCGATTTAATTTGGGAAACCGCGGTCATAAAACCACTTCATTTTTTGTTTATGCTCGTAAACAGTCTTCACAAATTGTTTAAATCAGAAAGTATGCATTTAAATGAAATTGGAATGAACTGTTTTCTATAGCTACATGGCTAAATACGTGCAGACTGGGCTCAGTCTTGGAATTTCGAAGGATAGAATGTTCGCGAAAATTGATGACATTTGTAGTCCGAACTTGCAACACCAAATTTTCTATCGAAAATAACAGAAATTCATGAGTTCCGTGTTTAGTGAAAGAAATAATACTTATAGAATTGTATATGCAAGAAAATATGTTGAGTAATCGTTCCAAAATACTTACTATTGCGCATTTATTAACGCCGCATGATTCGGCACAACGTTCTTCCCATGCGTTCTTCCGAGCGAGCGTTCTAAACGGCGACGTCATTAATTGTCACTCGGCAGAATAATCCAGTTTACACCGATGGCGTTATAATTTAAACTAATAGCAAGTGGAAACTCTCCGAAGTCTAAATACACAGGCCTAAATTACCGACAATAACATATTATTTTCAAGAAATAACAATCATTTGATTTTCCCGCTCATAATAAATATTGAATGCGCATGCGCAATCGTTATAAAATCAACACCATGTAGGTCATTTCCTGTTGACCTAAAAAAAGAAAAGAAATGCATTCACACTGAGTAATCAGTAATTGTGCTTTACTTGATTTAAGTAAAACATAAATAACCAAGAATGGTGCAACAATGGTTATCACGGGTGGGGTGTGGGTGGGTGGTGGGGGGGGGACAATCTTTCTTTGACCATCATCATGGGCGGATCCGGGGGGACACACTTTCTTTGACCATGGTCATCTTGGGCGGATCCGTGGGGGAGGGGAGCAAGCCTGCGCACCCCCCCCCCCCCACAACCCTCCCCCCCCCCCCCCCCCCCCCCCCACATTTTAACAAAATGGTAAAATAAGTTTATTTGTTATTTGGAAGGGTTTTCTGCTTGTTTAAGTCCCTCACCGGTCCTGGGGGACTATTTACTGGTACCGGGGGTGGGGGGGGGGGGGGGGGGGGACTATAGGTATGCACTCTGTCCGTCCTTCCGAAGTTCTTGTCGGGGCCATATTTTCAATACTATAATACTTTGAGATACCAAACTTGGTATGTGGATACATCGGGGGATAGCGGTGTGTCGCGTACCAAAAAAAGTCACTGTGACCTTGACCTGTGACCTCTGTCATAGAAAATGCTTGTCCGGACCGTATTTTCAATACTATAACACTTAGAGATACCAAACTTGGTATATGAATACATATTGGGATAGCGGTGTATTGCGTACCAAAATAAGGTCATTGTGACCTTGACATATGACCTCTATCATAGAAAATGCTTGTGCTATAACACTTAGAGATACCAAACTTGGTATGTGAATACATCTTGGGATAGCGGTACATTGCGTACCAAAATAAGGTCATTGTGACCTTGACCTGTGACCTCCGTCATAGAAAATGCATAGAAAATGCTTGTCCGGATCGTATTTTCAATACTATAACACTTAGAGCTACCAAACTTGGTATGTGAATACATCTTGGGATAGCGGTGTGTCGCGTACCAAAATAAGGTCATCTTGACCTTGACCTGTGACTTCTTTCATAGAAAATGCTTGTCCGGAACGTATTTTCAATACTATAACACTTAGAGATACCAAACTTGGTATGTGGATATATTTTGTGATAGCGGTGTGTCGCGTACCAAAATAAGGTCACTATGACCTTGACCTGTCACCTCTGTCATAGAAAATGCTTGTCCAGACCGTATTTTCAATACTATAACACTTAGAGATACCAAACTTGGGATGTGGATACATCTTGGGATAGCGGTGTGTCGCGTACCAAAATAAGGTCACTGTGACCTTGACCTGTGACCTCGTCATAGAAAAAACTTGTCCGGACTGTATTTTTAATACTATAACATTTAGAGATACCAAACTTGGTATGTGAATACCTTGGGATAGCGGTGTGTCGCGTACCAAAATAAGGTCATTGTGACCTTGACCTTTGACCTCCATCATAGAAAATGTCTGGAAAATGTTTGTCTGGGCCGGTGGGGGACTATGGCTTGCCCTGCAATTCTTGATGCTCTTGCTAACCCAAAAAGATGTTTACGCCCAACTAAAAACCCATTTTTACGCCCCGCCTAACATGAAATCTTGGATCCGCCCCTAGTCACGTCATTAAACCATGATTGACCATGGACTTTTAGCATCTGACCTTTGCCAACCATGGTTCATGTGCACCCTGGTTGGCAGAGGTTGACCATAGTTGACCATGGTAACATTTCGCAGGGATATGAAACTTTTGTTCAGCGAATAAGCATTATAAACAACACAGTTTTTCTTGCTATTATATCCTTTTATATCGGTATTTTGAAGAGATAGAAACAAAATCCTCCTTGAAGCAAACGGTAAACAAATATGCTAGACTTAATTAAAAAAATACACCATGACAAATTACATGCTGTAATAAACGAGCAGAAATACTTTACATGCTGTAATAAACGAGCAGAAATACTTTGAAAAAGAACATCAGTGTGCTGTGAGTCACCTGGAGTGGACAAAAATCAGATCATCTCTTTGTAGTTATTTGGAGTGGATAGCTAAATTAATACATCTCTTGGTAGTGGTTTGGAGTGGGTAGATACAATACTATATCTCTGTGGAGTCATTTGTAGTGGATAGTTAAAATTTACAAATCTCATTGGAGTCATTTGGAGTGGACTCAAATGGAGTGGACTCCAACTGTGGTCCACTGGATTATAAGCAACCTCTTCATCCACTGCAAATCAACTTTGACCACTCCAAGTTGGTCTGGGAAGGGTTAATCAAACTGTTAAAACCCTATTATTTTAAACAAAATGAAACAAAACTAATGTATGTTTTTATTTATTTTAATTCATTTCATTCATTTATAATATATATTGATCTGTAATTTGTTTTTCATCTCCATTTTATTAGCGATGAAAATTCAGTCCAGTCTCCTTTTTACAGTAAAGAAAAAGTTTAAGTCCAGTTTATGCCTCCTTTTTCCAGTAAAAAGTTCAGTTTACACCTCCTTGTAAACAAAGTGTCAAAAAGTTTGTCCAAATTTCGCCTCTTCTAAAAGTATAAGTCCAAATTTACGCCTCTTCTAAAAGTTTAAGTCCAAATTTACGCCTATTCTAAAAGTGTAAGTCCAAATTTACGCCTCTTCTAAAAGTTAAGTCCAAATTTACGCCTCTTTGAAAAGTTACGCCTCAATATTTTTAAATTACGCCTGGTTTTAAAATTTACGCCTTGCATTGACGCCCGTCAATATATAGAAATTACGTGTCCTGCTCGCTTACGCCTGGCTAATAACACGTAACTATCATTTACGCCTAGTTTACGCCTGGTTTACGCCTCAAAACCAGGCGGATTACGCCTGATCACTTCGTACGGGTATCCTGCCCTATGCTTGGGTCTCATCCGCAACTACTATGTCACGTAGCATTATGTACTACCCAAGATGCAACTATAACCAAAGTTTGAAAGATCTAGTGCATACAGTTCCTGAGAAATTGATCTAAATGCAAAAGTTAAATGTAAAATTATTAAGTTATCTGCCCTTTGCTTGGAGGGTGAAGATCACACCCACATTTTCTTAATCATGTTGCAATGTAGTAGCTAAGATACAACTATAAGCAAAGCTTGAAAGGTCTGGTGCATATAGTTTGTGAGAAAGTGACCTACACAAAACTTGAATGACTCCGCTGCCGGAAAAGCAACAAGTCTCTTTTTCCTTCGAAAAGGCGAGACAAAAATGAAGGGTAGAAATATTGATAACAAAAAATGATTTGGGAAAAAAAGGAATATATATATACATATAAACATGGGTAAAAAACCCAAATAATAACCAGAAGGGTGTTCCACAGAATACTTATGTCGACTGCCGTGCGCTTATTACATCAAGTACAATCTATCAAGTTTGAATTATGGAGCCGATTTTTTTCTTAATTGTTAAAGTTTATTCTAATGGGCACAACTCAGCATTCAGCATTGGATAATTGATAAGCAGGAACTGTATAAAGTTGCATGACCATAGGTCAATATTTTACCAAGTTATGAGCTAAGTTACGTTGTAGGTTAAAGTTTTATGAAAAGGGGCATAACTTTGCCAAAATTAAAGTTAGAATTATTGGTCACTGGTAACAAACTCCTTTGGGTAAGATAAATAAATCTAGCAATCACTTTCGAGCAAGGACTGTTGAAATCTACATGTTTAAGGTTTTGTCCATTTTTAGTAATGGTGGTCATCTTGAATGTCATGCTGACCTAATTTAGTTTTCTTTGATTAGTGCAATTTCATCGGAATTGCATTGCTTAAACATTTAAGCAACCTAGGAGAAAAACTGATTAGGACTGCAGTTTTTAAATTTAGTTACAATTCATAAAATATCAGGATATATGTAAAAGCATTTTTATTGTCAAATAGACATTTACCCGATGTTCCCCGTTTCAATCACACACATAAACCACAAAAAAGATGGACGAACAAAACACAATGCCATGTCCCGTACGCGCCTATGGGCACATAAAATGAAGGTTCTAGTGTTAACCCTTTTGCCGCCAAATTTCAAATGTCTTTTAAAATCTTCTGGCAATATTTTATATAAAAAGTATTTTGGAAAACATTACATTGTAAGCCCAATCAGCCTGCACTTAGTGTGCATGTTGATCAGGGCTTACACTGGTCGTAAAATCAGTATGTTTGACACTGGCAGTAAAAGAGTTAACAAAGCAAAATATAGAATTTTTCAATAAAACAGGGGCATTAACTCTGTTGTTTAATATCCGATATTGGCTAAACTGTCCTAGTTTTCATTGATATAAAGACTCTGATAAAGTTTGGTAAAGATCAATATAATATTAAGCAAAAAAGTTAATGGTCGATGACTGTGGATATAAGCTCATCAGGAAAGTAGGTCAAGATTGAGCATGATAACTTGTTAATTAAAAGAATGAGTAGCTTAAATTGAATCTTTCAATGTGAAGTATGTTGAAGCAAATAAAAGTGTTACAGAAACGGAGCTTAAAACACATTAAAAAATTCAAAACACATCCAGTCAGGTCAATGTGTCGAGATTTTCACTAAAGCTGCTTGATGAAATGTTCTTTAAAAGTGCGAAAAAAGTTTTTGATGTGTGTATAGATATAAGAATAATTTGTTTGTCATATATGTTTTTAAAATCAATAACATCATACCATCTGCCTCATCTATACCACAATTTACATTGAAATAGTTTGTAAGAAAAGCTCCTAACCTCTGAGGTTCGGCATAAAATCCAGGAGGTATCTTTACTATTCAAACCCGCCATCTAACGTCTGGTAGGAGAACCAATCGAGCACCATTAAAACATCTGTGGCTTCATCTAGGAAAGTCAATTTATAGACCTAAGTTACTTCTAGAAGGAATATGTAGTTTAGTTAATATGCATAAATAAAAAGTTTAGTGAAAATATATCAAATGTCTTAAGAACTGAAACATTAAATGCATTCAGACGCATGAACGATATTGTGACCAAGGCCATTAATGATTTTATGATGAGGTCATTGTCAAGATTTTCAATAAACTTGCTTGAACAAAATCACGAAGTTGAGATGACCACTGTTTGGTGTAGCTTAAATTGAATCTTTCAATGTGAAATATGTTGAAGCAAATAGTGTTACAGAAACAGAGCTTAAAACACGTTGAAAAATTCAAAACACATCCAGTCAGGTCAATTTGTCCAGATTTTCACTAAAGCGTCTACTGGCAGGTGTTTGTTCTCCATCTCATTTCTGCAGATTCATCTACAAAAGAAAACTGAGCATGATGACTTATTAATTAAAAGAAAGTGTAGCTTAAATTGAATCTTTCAATGTGAAGTATGTTGAAGCAAATAGTGTTACAGAAAAAGAGCTTAAAACACGTTAAAAAATTCAAAACACAACCAGTCAGGTCAATTTGTCGAGATTTTCACTAAAGCTGCTTGATGAAATGTTCTTTAAAAGTGCGAAAAAAGTTTTTGACGTGTGTATAGATATAAGAATAATTTGTTTGTCATATATGTTTTTAAAATCAATAACATCATACCATCTGCCTCACCTATACCACAATTTACATTGATATAGTTTGTAAGAAAAGCTCCTAACCTCTGAGGTTCGGCATAAAATTCAGGAGGTATCTTTGCTATTCAAACCAGCTGGGTTCATTCGCCATCTAACGTCTGGTAGGAGAACCAATCAAGCACCATAAAAACATCTGTGGCTTCATCTAGGAGTCAATTATAGACCTAAGTTACTTCTAGAAGGAATATGTAGTTTAGTTAATATGCATAAATAAAAAGTTTGAATAGTAAAAATATATCAAATGTCTTAAGAACTGAAACATTAAATGCATTCAGACGCATGAACGATATTGTGACCAAGGCCATTAATGATTTTATAATGAAGGTCATTGTCAAGATTTTCAATAAACTTGCTTGAAAAAAATCACGAAGTTGAGATGACCACTATTTGATGCATTATATATTAAAGAGTGTGTAAATGTTAATTTTAAAACTAAATTGAAGTTCACTCCATCTAATGTCTTCTGGCATGTGTTTGTTCTCCATCTCATTTCTGCAGATTCATCTACGAAAGAAAAATGAGCATGATGACTTATTAATTAAAAGAATTTAGTTAAATTGAATCTTTCAATGTGAAGTATGTTGAAGCTAATAGTGTTACAGAAACAGAGCTTAAAATACGTTACAAAATTACAAAAACGCATCCAGTCAGGTCAATTTGTCGAGATTTTCACTAAAGCGTCTACTGGCACGTGTTTGTTCTCCATCTCATTTCTGCAGATTCATCTGCAAAAGAGAACTGAGCATGATGACTTCTTAATTAAAAAAATGTGTAGCTTAAATTGAATCTTACAATGTGAAGTATGTTGAAGCAAATAGTGTTACAGAAACAGAGCTTAAAACACTTTAAAAAATTCAAAACGCATCCAGTCAGGTCAATTTGTCGAGATTTTCACTAAAGCGTCTACTGGCAGGTGTTTGTTCGCCATCTCATTTCTGCAGATTCATCAGACTACAAAAGAAAACTGAGCATGATGACTTATTAAAAGAATGTGTAGCTTAAATTGAATCTTTCGATGTGAAGTATGTTGAAGCAAATAGTGTTACAGAAAAAGAGCTTAAAACACGTTAAAAAATTCAAAACACATCCAGTCAGGTCAATTTGTCTTGATTTTAACTAAAGCTGCTTGATGAAATGTTCTTTAAAAGCGCGAAATTTTTTTTTTTGATGTGTGTATAGATATAAGAATAATTTGTTTGTCATATATGTTTTTAAAATCAATAACATCATACCATCTGCCTCACCTATACCACAATTTACATTGATATAGTTTGTAAGAAAAGCTCCTAACCTCTGAGGTTCGGCATAAAATTCAGGAGGTATCTTTGCTATTCAAACCAGCTGGGTGCATTCGCCATCTAACGTCTGGTAGGAGAACCAATCAAGCACCATAGAAACATCTGTGGCTTCATCTTGGAAAGTCAATTTATAGACCTAAATTATATCATTACTTCTAGAAGGAATATGTAGTTTAGTTAATATGCATAAATAAAAAGTTTTAATAGTGAAAATATATGAAATGTCTTAAGAACAGAAACATTAAATGCATTCAGACGCATGAACGATATTGTGACCAAGGCCATTAATGATTTTATAATGAAGGTCATTGTCAAGATTTTCAATAAACTTGCTTGAAAAAAATCACGAAGTTGAGATGACCACTATTTGGTGCATTATATATTAAAGAGTGTGTAAATGTTAATTTTAAAATTAAATTGAAGTTTACTCCATCTAATGTCTAGTGGCAGGTGTTTGTTCTCCATCTCATTTCTGCAGATTCATCTACGAAAGAAAACTGAGCATGATGACTTATTAATTAAAAGAATGTGTAGCTTAAATTGAATCTTTCAATGTGAAGTATGTTGAAGCTAATAGTGTTACAGAAACAGAGCTTAAAACACGTTAAAAAATTCAAAACATATCCAGTCAGGTCAATGTGTCTAGATTTTCACTAAAGCTGCTTGATGAAATGTTCTTTAAAAGCGCGAAAAAAGTTTTTGATGTGTATATAGATATAAGAATAATTTGTTTGTCAAATATGTTTTTAAAATCAATAACATCATACCATCTGCCTCCCCTATACCACAGTTTACATTGATATAGTTTGTAAGAAAAGCTCCTAACCTCTGAGGTTCGGCATAAAATCCAGGAGGTATCTTTGCTATTCAAACCAGCTGGGTTCATTCGCCATCTAACGTCTGGTAGGAGAACCAATCGAGCACCATAAAAACATCTGTGGCTTCATCTAGGAGTCAATTATATACCTAAGTTACTTCTAGAAGGAATATGTAGTTTAGTTAATATGCATAAATAAAAAGTTTGAATAGTAAAAATATATCAAATGTCTTAAGAACTGAAACATTAAATGCATTCAGACGCATGAACGCTATTGTGACCAAGGCCATTAATAATTTTATGATGAAGGTCATTGTCAAGATTTTCAATAAACTTGCTTGAAAAAAATCACGAAGTTGAGATGACCACTATTTGGTGCATTATATATTAAAGAGTGTGTAAATGTTAATTTTAAAATTAAATTGAAGTTCACTCCATCTAATGTCTTCTGGCATGTGTTTGTTCTCCATCTCATTTCTGCAGATTCATCTACGAAAGAAAACTGAGCATGATGACTTATTAATTAAAAGAATGTGTAGCTTAAATTGAATCTTTCAATGTGAAGTATGTTGAAGCTAATAGTGTTACAGAAACAGAGCTTAAAACACGTTAAAAAATTCAAAACATATCCAGTCAGGTCAATTTGTCGAGATTTTCACTAAAGCTGCTTGATGAAATGTTCTTTAAAAGCGCGAAAAAAGTTTTTGATGTGTGTATAGATATAAGAATAATTTGTTTGTCATATATGTTTTTAAAATCAATAACATCATACCATCTGCCTCACCTATACCACAATTTACATTGATATAGTTTGTAAGAAAAGCTCCTAACCTCTGAGGTTCAGCATAAAATTCAGGAGGTATCTTTGCTATTCAAACCAGCTGGGTGCATTTGCCATCTAACGTCTGGTAGGAGAACCAATCAAGCACCATAACATCTGTGGCTTCATCTAGGAAAGTCAATTTATAGACCTAAATTATATAATTACTTCTAGAAGGAATATGTAGTTTAGTTAATATGCATAAATAAAAAGTTTGAATAGTGAAAATATATGAAATGTCTTAAGAACTGAAACATTAAATGCATTCAGACGCATGAACGATATTGTGACCAAGGCCATTAATGATTTTATAATGAAGGTCATTGTCAAGATTTTCAATAAACTTGCTTGAACAAAATCCCGAAGTTGAGATGACCACTATTTGGTGCCTAATATATTAAAGAGTGTGTAAATGTTAATTTTAAAATTAAATTGAAGTTCACTCCATCTAATGTCTACTGGCAGAGGTGTTTGTTCTGTGGATTCATCTACAAAAGAAAACATATCTTTTTTAAAATAAACAGCTAATATATTTTTACCATGTTTGAAGATCTGATAAAAAAATAATAATGTAGCATCATTTTATTAAAACAAGGGCTGTAGCTCTGCTGCTTAATAAACCTACTTCTGACCTTTTTTTCTCAGTCGAAGGCAATTATAACTCCTGCACACCTCTACATGCTGGTGATCAAATACATAAAGTTTGTAGAGACTAGTCTCTTTTTTTAAGATGTAAAAGAATAAGAGATGCAAGAAACATTAACAGACTTTGTCAGTTGTGCTGAACTATGATGTCCACAGTTGTGCTAGGTTATTATGTCCACAGTTGTGCTAGGCTATGATGTCCACAGTTGTGCTGGGCTATGATGTCCACAGTTGTGCTAGGCTATGATGTCCACAGTTGTGCTGGGCTATGATGTCCACAGTTGTGCTAGGCTATGATGTCCGCAGTTGTGCTGGGCTATGATGATGTCCACAGTTGTGCTAGGCTATGATGTCCACAGTTGTGCTAGGCTATGATGTCTTGTGAGAATAGGACATGCATGTAAAACATTACAAGATGTCGCAATTAAAATACATAATTGTTGAATTCCAACGATGACAGTATACATGCACACCTCTTTTGCTGGTCATAATATCCACATCGTTTTTCGAAGGTAGGTCTAACAGTTGAAGAAAACGAAGAGAAGCAAGAAAAACATTAACATTGTCATTTTAATTACTAACGGACAGACTGATGCACAGGCAAATCAGAGGTCTCTGAATTTATCTGAATCTATCTTCCCTGCAGAGGTATTTTAATTGTCTGGATAAAAGTATAAACAGAAAAGTAAAGACAGAACAAACAAACATTATTTTTCTTGGGGGAGATGGTTTAAGATAAGCTCTTTATAAGAGTTGGTCTTTGATGAGATATGAGGAAAAGAAGAAAAAGAGTACAAAAACAAGACTTTTTAAAAAATGCTGGGGGAGTGGAAACACTCTTGGAGCAGGCCGTCGGGCATGCATGTGTACGTGTGGGTTGGGGTGTGTGAAGAAGGGTGGGCTTTGCAGGTCGTCTAGATGAGATATGTATTTGTGCCATCACTCAAAGCATGTGACACAAAATTGGTCTTGTTGTATAATAAGAATAATATGACATTGATGACCTTGAAGATACAGACCCGTGTTGGGGTCTGCAGGTCATGCTTATAAGATGAGTAAGTTATTTGAATAAGTTACTTTGAACTCCTTCCATGGATGCATGCGTTCTGGTGCAGGCACAACATGTATACTAGAGACATTTAAAAAGTGAATGGCCTTCAGAGAACTTACAATAATGTCTCAAGACTAGGACTTGCGTCCCATGTTCATGGAATTCTGCAGTGTCTGACATCGCGTGAATTATTACCATATAATTAGAGCCATTCTTTAATAGTTTAGAAGAGGGTATGCTGTTATTGAAATCATTTTAACATTGTCAATTGGAGCAATATTAATGTTATTCAAAATCTTTATTAAAGTATAGCAACAACAACAAAAATATTGACATGGGGGCTAGGTTCTGCATGTCATCCTGATGAGATGAGTACATGTGCCAAGTTATTTTGAAATCCTTCTATGGATACAAGAGTTCTGGAGTGTTAACAAAATGGACCTAAATATAGACTTACAGGAAGTGAACGTCCTTCAGTGGCCTTAACCTTAAAGATATTGACATGAGTGTTGGGTTCTGCACATTGTCTTGATCGGATCAGTAAATATGGCAACATATTTTGTCAAATCTCTCCATGCATGCAAGAGTTATTAAGTGGTCATGAAAAGGACCTTAATATAGGAATAAAATAAGTGAATGACCTTCAGAGTGACCTTGACCTTGAAGATACTGACATGTGGTTGGATTTGGCACATTGTCTTGATGAGATGAGTAAATGTGCTACCTTATTCTGACATCATTCCATGGATGCAAAAGTTCCGGAGTGGGCACAAAGTGTGTGTGTGTGTGTGTGTGTGTGTGTGTGTATCGTTCAAAGGTTTAACGTCCCTCCACCCTCGATAAGCCATTAGGTATCTCAAAGAGATGGGTACAATAGAGTCTGGACAGTGCTTCTTGTAATGTCTGCGTTGTATCTGTAGTACTGGCTGTTGTATCTGTGTTGAGTGCATTGTGTCGCTGCTACTCTATGTAGTTGTCGCTGCTGCGGTGTGGTGGGGTGTCTGGACAACATCCGCTACGGTGGTTGCTTCAACGAACTACTGGGATGGTGTAGTTTTGGTAGCCCAGTTTGGGTCCACACCCATCAAAGTATGACCCCTGCGCCGCACACACCACCCGATGGCCAGTATACATCTTCTTGACATTGAAGTTTAAGATACGGACATGATTGTTGGGTTCTGCACATTGTCTGGATGAGATGAGTAAATGTGCACAATTATTTCAAAACCTCAATACATGCGAGTTATTAAGTAAACCTGATATGCACCTTACTATAGACATATAAGAAGGGAATACCTTCAGGGTGATTTTGTCTTTGAAGATAACATGGGGTTGTCTTGATGAGATAAGAAAATATGCCATGTTATTTTGAAATCCCTCAATATATGCAACAATTATGAAGAGGAGACAAAATCAAAAGTGAATGGCCTGCAGAGTGACCGTGACCTTGAAGATACTGATATGAGATGAATAAATGTGCATAGTTATTTTGCAATCCCTTCATGCATGCACGAGTTGTGAAGAGTGAAAAGAAATGGGCCTGCAGAGTGACCTCCACCTTGAAGATACTGACAATGGTGTTCAGTTAGGCACATAATGTCTTGATTGGATGAGTAAATGTGCCTAGTTGTTTTGAAATCTATTCATGCATGCAAGAGTTATGAAGTGGACACACAATTGACCTTAATATACACATATAAGAAGTAAATGACCTTCAGAGTGACCTTGAAGATACTGACATGGGTATTGGGCTCTGCAGTCTTGATGATATGATCAATCCCTCCAGGCATGAAGTACTATTAGAGCAGAAGAGAAATAGGCCTTACTATTCACATATAAGAAGTGAATGACCTTCAGAGTGACCTTGACCTTGAAGATACTGACATGGGTGTTGGGCTCTGCAGTCTTGATGATATGATCAATCCCTCCAGGCATGAAGTACTATTAGAGCGGAGGATAAATAGGCCTTACTATAGACATATAAGAAGTGAATGACATTCAGAGTGACCTTGACCTTGAAGATACTGATATGGGTGTTGGACTCTGCACAGTCTTGATGAGATGAGCAATCTCTCCAGGTATGAAGTACTATTAGAGCAGATGAGAAATGGGCTTTACTATAGACATATAGGAACTGAATGCCCTTCAGGGTGACCTTAACATTGAAGATACCAACATGGGTGTAGAGTTCTGCACATTGTCTTGATGAGATTAGTAATACCTCAATGCATGCAGTACAAGACGAGAAATAGGCCTTATATAGACATATAAGAAGTGAACGGCCTTCAGAGAACTTAAATAATGTCTCGATAGTAAAACAGCAATTTGTGTCGAGTGTGTGGTACTTATTCACTAGATCTGTAGGACATGGGTATTGGGCTCTGCAGTCATCATGATATGATCAATCCCTCCAGGCATGAAGTACTATTAGAGCGGAGGAGAAATAGGCCTTACTATACACATATAAGAAGTGAATGACCTTCAGAGTGACCTTGACCTTGAAGATACTGACATGGGTGTTGGGCTCTGCAGTCTTGATATGATCAATCCCTCCAGGCATGAAGTACTATTAGAGTGAAGGAGAAATAGGCCTTACTATACACATATAAGAAGTGAATGACCTTCAGAGTGACCTTTACTTTGAAGATACTGACATGGGTGTTGGGCTCTGCAGTCTTGATATGATCAATCCCTCCAGGCATGAAGTACTATTAGAGTGGAGGAGAAATAGGCCTTACTATAGACATATAAGAAGTGAATGACCTTCAGAGTGACCTTGACCTTGAAGATATTGACATGGGTATTGGACTCTGCACAGTCTTGATGAGATGAGCAATCTCTCCAGGTATATAGTACTATTAGAGCAGATGAGAAATGGGCTTTACTATAGACATATAGAAACTGAATGCCCTTCAGGGTTACCTTAACATTGAAGATACTGACATGGGTGTAGAGTTCTGCACATTGTCTTGATCAGTTTAGTAATACCTCAATGCATGCAGTACAAGACGAGAAATAGGCCTTATATAGACATATAAGAAGTGAACGACCTTCAGAGAACTTACAATAATGTCTCGATAGTAAAACATCAATTTGTGTCGAGTGTGTGGTAATAATTCACTAGATCTGTAGGACATGGGTATTGGGCTCTGCAGTCTTGATGA
Organism: Cyrtodaria siliqua; assembly: GCA_037043455.1. Taxonomy (NCBI): domain Eukaryota; kingdom Metazoa; phylum Mollusca; class Bivalvia; order Adapedonta; family Hiatellidae; genus Cyrtodaria; species Cyrtodaria siliqua. The sequence continues at coordinate 46,315 of JAWPHD010010350.1, forward strand.
TATGATCAATCCCTCCAGGCATGAAGTACTATTAGAGCGGACACGAAATGGGCCTTACTATAGACATATCAGAAGTGAATGGCTTCAGAACTAAACTGAGCTGAACTGGGTTTTAAGGCGCACCAACACATGAAAGGTTATATGGTGCCTAACAGGCATGAACATGCCAGGCTCATCCTCCATGTACATCGAGATAAATTATGGAGAATGGGCCTAGGACCTTCTCACCCTGAACTGCAGAGTGACCTTGACCTTGAAGATACTGACATGGGTGTTGGGATCTGCAGTCTTGATGAGATGAGCAATCCTTCCATGCATGAAGTACTATTAGAGCACATGAGAAATGGGCCTTACTATAGACATATCAGAAGTCAATGACCTTCAGAGTGACCTTGGCCTTGAAGATACTGACATGGGTGTTTGGTTCTGCACAGTCATTATGAGATGAGCAATCATTCCATGCATGAAGTACTATTAGAGCAGACGAGAAATGGACTTTACTATAGACATATAAGAAGTGAATGACCTTCAGACAATAATATCTCGATAGAAAAGAGCAATTTGTGTAGATTGTGTGGTAATTATTCACTAGATCTGTAGGACCTGAGTCACATTTGCAGAATACTGCAGCGTCTGACAACACGTGAATTATTACTACAGGCATTTAAGAAGTGAATGACCTTCACAATGAAGCAAAGATTTTACACATAAAAAGTCACAGAAGGATACGTCATCGAGAACACGGATGGAGTTCATTACTCTATCCAAGAGCTGCTGGGAGCACAATGTAATTAAAAAGTTTGTCAATCTAAAGCAAAATGTAACTAGAATCACTGGTGTAAAAGAAGGTCAAGGTCAATTATGTTATCATGTAGAAGTTGCATAGATGTATCTGTGGAGCGTAGGAATGATTTAAAACAGACCTAAAGAGAAACCTTAACAGAGGTGTGAGGTATACGAACTGTTTGTTGGTTGTTTAAATGGTGTTCGGAGTCATTTTCAGCATTTTCGGGCAGTGCTTGCTCTTTTAAAACAGATTCCACCCCAACCACTACCCCAATATTTTACATGTTAATGATGTACATAAAATCTTATCTAATGCTACCATATCAAGGACCCTTTAAATCTTATTAAACGTTAAACTATTTTTAAATCATGTAATCTTAAAAAGAAAACAATCAATTTAGTTGAATTGAATTGGTTTTTAAGGTGCACCAACACATGAAAGGTTATATGACGCCTAACAGGAAAGAACATGTCGGGTTCATCATCCATTTACATTGAGATAAAATATGGATTTTATTGTTTATTGTTTTTCCTGCCACTGCTCTAGTGAACAAAAAATTATAAAATGACCCCTCTGCCTACCCCTCTAAAGGGATCTGCAGTGGCCCTATTCTTTGTCCGGGTACCATGAGCGGTCAATAAATTGAAGGTTAATTTTATATATGTCATAATAATTTACATTTTGAACACCATTTTTACCTTTTTTATCTACACGTGTAGTTTCCACGCTTAGTAAAAAAAATATATATAATCTAGTTTATAATCTACCCATAATTTCCTAACCAGTCTATATACCCATAATTTCATAACCATAATTTCATCATGTATAAAATAGTCTTGTTTATAGAAAAACAGCATTTTTTGTATTGATACATTTAACAAACACTAAATATTGCTAAATTTAAATTACAATTTTACTTCTAAGAAAACAAGAGGCACTGCCTGTCAGTACAGACGCTCGACTTTCAAGGCCTTGTCTATTACAACAAAATGGAAGAAAACTCAGCATTTTGTTTCAATTTATCATAAGATATGCTGACATTAGAATCATTTTAACATTGTCAGTTGATGCAATAAGAATGCAATTTAACATATTTAAGTCTAGCAACACTAATATATATTACTAGACATACCTTTTACTAGACATAAAACAGCATTTGTCTGTATTTATAAGAAGTTACGCTATTATTAGAATCAATTTAACATTGTCCATTGTTGCAATAAAAATGCAATTCAACATCTTTTTTTCAAGTCTAGCAACAACACAAATAAATATTACTTGACAGAATTTACAATATTGACTGAAGAAAACTGCATTTTGTTTTCTTTCCATATACATATTAATGCCATTATTGGAATCTCTTTAACATGTGTCAATAAATATTATATAAGTGTAGGCAGCATTGTTTCTTCTAGCCTTGCAACAATTGAAATACATATTACCTAGAATGAATTTACAATATGTCTTTATAGCAAAACAGCAATTTGTGTAGATTGTTTGGTAAATAATTCACTAGATCTGTTAGACCTGAGTCACAGGTACGTGGAATACTGCAGTGTCTGACATCGCATGCATTATTACCTATAATTTGAGCCAAGGACATGATGCCCCCGATATTGGTTCACATTTTAATAAGGCTATTACCTTTCTGACATTAATTGGATACCTGGCCAAGAAATTGTGCCCATATACAATTTGACCAAGTTTAGAGAAGATTGGATAACAATTATCAAAGATAAGTCCTCACAACATTTACGATACGGACACACTGACCGACGCAAGAAAAGATGGATGGACAGGGGTAATACTATATGCCCTTAAACAATTTTTCGAATAGCAGGGGCGTAAAAAGTTATGCTATTATTAGAATAATTTTAACATTTTAAATTGATGCAATAACTATGTTATTCAAAACCTTTATTCTAGTCCAGCAATAACACAAATATTGCAAGACAGAATTTACAACATATGAAAACAATTTGCTGATTGAACTGAATCAGGTTTGAAGGAGCACCAACACATGAAAGGTTATATGGCGCTAGGCTCTTCCTCCATTTACATCAAGATAAAACATGGAGAATGGACCTAGAACTTTTTTATCTGCAGAATTGCTGCAAATTCTATAGTAGAATGGAAGATATGCTGGTATTTTAGAATCATTTTAACATTCTCAATTGATGTAGTAAGAATCCATTCAACATATTTAAGTCTAGCAACTACACAAAAATTACTACACATAAAACAGCATTTGCCTGTATTTATAAGAAGTTATGCTACTATTAGAATTATTTTAACATTGTCAATTGTTGCAATAAGAATGCAATTCAACATCTTTATTCAAGTCTAGCAACAACATAAATAAATGTTACTTGACAGAATTTACAATACTGACTGAAGAAAACTGCATTTTGTTTTCTTTCCATATATATATTAATGCCATTATTGGATACAAATCATATTTCCTAGACTGAACTTACAATATGTCTTTATAGCAAAACAGCAATTTGTGTAGATTGTTTGGTAAATAATTTACTAGATCTGTAAGACGAGAGTCACAGGATTGTGAATACTGCAGTGTCTGGATTCGAATGAATTATTAACTATAATTTGAGCCATAGGACATGGATGCCCCCGCTATTGCTTCACATTTTAATAAGGCTATTGCTTTTCTGACATTAATTGGATACCTGGCCAAGACATTGTGTCCATATACAATTTGACCAAGTTTAGAGAAGATTGGGTAACAATTATCAAAGTTAAGTCTGAACAACATTTACGATACAGACACACTGACTGACGCAAGAATAGATGGACGGACAGGCGTAATACTATATGCCCTCACACAATTCTTTGAATAGCAGGGCGTAAAAGTTATGCTATTGTTAGAATAATTTTAACATTTGAAATTGAAGCAATATCTATGTTATTCAAAACCTTTATTCTAGTCCAGCAATAACACAAATAAATATTGAGATACAGAATTTTCAATACCGACTTCTTAAAAAATGCAATTCAACATCTTATTCAACTCTAGCAACAATATACTACTCAACAGAATTGACAATATTGACTTAAGAAAATTGCATTTTTTTCCATTAATATGTATAAAATATAAATGCATTTAAATCATTTTAACATGTGTCAATAGGGATAAATCTGGGCTAAATCTCAGTGATGTCTTATATTGTGTAAACCAATCAAGACGATGTCCAACATTTTATACCTATACTTTTGTATAGGTACAGTGTAAGTAACTGTTTGTCCGAAATCATAATGACCGTTTCAAATTAAGTAGAACATACTATCATCGAGACTGAGCCCAATAAATGTTATATGAATGTAGTCCACATTGTTCTAGTGTTGCAACAATGGAAATACATATTTCTTAGATTTACAGTATGTCTTTATGAAACAAAGGCAACTTGTGTAGTGTTTGGTAAATAATTCACTAGATCTGTAAGACCTGAGTCACAGGTATGCGGAACACTGCAGCGTCTGACATCACATGAATTATTACCTATAATTTGAGCCATTGTTTTTATTTATAAAAAGTCCAGCTGTTATTAAAATCATTTTTACAGTTTCAATTCATGCAATAAGAATGTAATTCAAAATGTTTATTCAAGTCTAGCAACAATACAAATAAATACTGCTAGACAGAAATTACAACATAACTGAAGAAAACAGCATTTTTTTGTTGCAATTTACATGAGATATATTTATATTAGAATCATTTTAACATTGTCAATTGATGCAATATGAATGCAATTCAACATATTTAAGTCTATCAACAACAAAAATAAATATTACTAAACATAATCGGCAAAGTTGATCAAAGATTGGTTAGCTTAATCCTTGGTTAGTGTAAACTTTCAAAATACAGTTTTTCATAAAAAATATGTTTTGTACTATTAGACATTTTTAATTTGCATTTCATCTTTAATAACATAATGCTCTCAGAAATATTTGTTAATCAGAAATTCAGAAATTCAGAGAGATTTGAAATTTAGACTAAACGCTCAGTTAATTTAACCTTTCTTTGAACAACTGGGCCAATATAGCATTTGATTACATTTAAAAGAAGTTATGCTATTATTAGAATTATTTTAACATTGTCAATTGTTGCAATAAGAATCCAATTCAACATCTTTATTCAAGTCTAGCAACAACACAAACAAATATTACTTGACAGAATTTACAATATTGACTAAAGAAAACTGCATTTTGTTTTCTTTCCATATAAAAATTAATGTCAATATTGGAATCATTTTAACATGTGTCAATAAATGTTATATAAGTGTAGTCCACATTCTTTGTTCTAGTCTTGCAACAATGGAAATACATATTTCCTAGACTGAACTTACAATATGTCTTTATAGCAAAATGTGTGTAGATTGTTTGGTAAATAATTCATTAGATCTGTAAGACCTGAGTGACAAGTTCGTGAATACTGCAGTGTCTGACATCGCATGAATTATTACTTATAATTTTAGCCATAGGACATGGATGCTCCCCCACTATTGCTTTACATTTTAATAAGGCTATTACCTTTTTGACATTAACTGGATACCTGGCCAAGACACTGTGCCCATATACAATTTGACCAAGTTTAGAGAAGACTGGATAACCATTTTCAAAGTTAAGTCCAGACAACATTTACAAATACGGACACATGAATGGACACAAGAATAGATGGACGGACAGGGGTAATACTATATGCCCTCACACAATTCTTCGAATAGCAGGGGCGTAAAAAGTTATGCTATTAATTATTAGAATAATTTTAACATTTTAAATTGAAGCAATATCTATGTTATTCAAAACCTTTATTCTAGTCCAGCAATAACACAAATAAATATAGAGACAGAATTTTCAATACCGACTTCTTAAAAAGAGCATTCTGTTGAAATATGAATGCAATTCAACATCTTATTCAAGTCTAGCAACTATATACTACTCAACAGAATTGACAATATTAACTTAAGAAAACTGCATTTTTTTCATTTTATATATATATATAAAATCTAAATGCATTTATTGGAATCATTTTAACATGTGTCGATAGGGATAAATCTGGGCTAAATCTCAGTGATGTCTTATATTGTGTAAACCACTCAAGACAATGTCCGACATTATATACCTGTACTTTTGTATAGGTACCGTGTAAGTAACTGTTTGTTCGAAATCATAATGACCGTTTCAATTTAAGTAAACATACTATCAAGACTGAGCCCTATAAATGTTATATGAATGTAGTCCACATTGTTCTAGTGTTGCAACAATGGAAATACATATTTCTTAGATTTACAGTATGTCTTTATGAAACAAAGGCAACTTGTGTAGTGTTTGGTAAATAATTCACTAGATCTGTAAGACCTGAGTCACAGGTATGCGAAACACTGCAGCGTCCGACATCACATGAATTATCACCTATAACTTGAGCCATTGTTTTTATTTATAAAAAGTCAAGCTGTTATTAAAATCATTTTTACAATTTCAATTCATGCAATATGAATGTTATTCAAAATCTTTATTCCAGTCTAGCAACAATACAAATAAATACTGCTCGACAGAAATTACAACATAACTGAAGAAAACAGCATTTGTTTGTTGCAAAATACATGAGATATACTGATATTAGAATCATTTTAACATTGTCAATTGATGCAATATGAATGCAATTCAACATATTTAAGTCTATCAACAACAAAAATAAATATTACTAAACATAATCGGCACAGTTGTTCAAAGATTGGTTAGCTTAATCCTTGGTTAGTGTAAACTTTCAAAATACAGTTTTTCATAAAAATATGTTTTGTACTATTAAACATTTTTAATTTGCATTTCTTCTTTAATAACATAATGCTTTCAAATGCTCAATTTCTGGTAGAAATATTCGTTAATCAGAAATTCAGAGAAATTTGAAATTTTGACTAAACGCTCAGTTAATTTAACCTTTCTTTAAACAACTGGGCCAATATAGCATTTGATTGTATTTAAAAGAAGTTATGCTATTATTAGAATTATTTTAACATTGTCAATTGTTGCAATAAGAATCCAATTCAACATCTTTATTCAAGTCTAGCAACAACACAAAATAAATATTACTTGACAGAATTTACAATATTGACTGAAGATAACTGCATTTTGTTTTCTTTCCATATACATATTAATGCCATTATTGGAATCATTTTAACATGTGTCAGTAAATGTTATATAAGTGTAGTCCACATTCTTTGTTCTAGTCTTGCAACAACGGAAATACATTTCCTAGACTGAACTTACAACATGTCTTTATAGCAAAACAGCAATTTGTGTAGATTGTTTGGTAAATAATTCATTAGATCTGTAAGACCTGAGTGACAATTTCGCGAATACTGCAGTGTCTGACATCGCATGAATTATTACCTATAATTTGAGCCATAGGACATGGATGCCCCGCCACTATTACTTTACATTTTAATAAGGCCATTACCTTTTTGACATTAACTGGATACCTGGCCAAGACACTGTGCCCATATACAATTTGACCAAGTTTAGAGAAGATTGGATAACCATTATCAAAGTTAAGTCCAGACAACATTTACAAATACGGACACACGGACGGAAACAAGAATAGATGGACGGACATGGGTAATACTATATGCCCTTACACAATTCTTCGAATAGAGGGGCATAAAAAGTTATGCTATTATTAGAATAAATGTAACATTTTAAATTGAAGCAATATCTATGTTATTCAAAACCTGTATTCTAGTCCAGCAATAACACAAATAAATATTGCAAGACAGAATTAACAACATATGAAAACAATTTGCTGATTGAACTGAATTGGATTTTAAGGAGCACTAACGCATGAAAGGTTGTATGGCGCTAGGCTCTTTCTCGATTTACATCAAGATAAAACATGGAGAATGGACCTAGAGCTTTTTTATATGCAGATCTGCAGAATTGTTGCAAATTCTATAGTAGAATAGAAGATATGCTAATATTTTAGAATCATTTTAACATTCTCAACTGATGTAATAAGAATACAATTAAACATATTTAAGTCTAGCAACAACACAAAAATTACTACACATAAAACAGCACTTGCCTGTATTTATAAGAAGTTATGCTATTATTAGAATCACTTAAACATTGTCAATTGTTGCAATTCAACATCTTTATTCAAGTCTAGCAACAACACAAATACATGTTACTTGACATAATTTACAATACTGACTGAAGAAAACTGCATTTTGTTTTCTTTCCATATAAATATTAATGCCATTATTGGATAGAAATACATATTTCCTAGACTGATCTTATATATGTGTTTATAGCAAAACAGCAATTTGTGTAGATTGTTTGGTAAATAATTCACTAGATCTGTAAGACCCGAGACACAGGATTGCGAATACTGCAGTGTCGGACATCAAATGAATTATTACCTATAATTTGAGCCATAGGACATGGATGCCCCCGCTATTGCTTCACATTTTAATAAGGCTATTGCTTTTCTGACATTAATTGGATACCTGGCCAAGACATTGTGCCCTTATACAATTTGACCAAGTTTAGAGAAGATTGGGTAACAATTATCAAAGTTAAGTCCGAACAACATTTACGATACAGACACACTGACTGATGCAAGAATAGAATAGATGGACGGACAGGGGTAATACTATATGCCCTCACACAATTCTTCAAATAGCAGGGGCGTAAAAAGTTATGCTATTATTAGAATAAATTTAACATTTTAAATTGAAGCAATATCTATGTTATTCAAAACCTTTATTCTAGTCCAGTAATAACACCAATAAATATTGCGAGACGAATTTTCAATAACGACTTCTTTAAAAGAGCATTGTGTTGAAATATGAATGCAATTCAACATCTTATTCAAGTCTAGCAACAATACACTACTCAACAGAATTGACAATATTGACTTAAGAAAACTGCATTTTTTTCATTTTATATATATAAAATATAAATGGATTTATTGGAATCATTTTAACATGTGTCAATAGGGATAAATCTGGGCTATATCTCAGTGATGTCTCATAAATGTCTTGAAGAAAACAGCATTTTGTTTTCATTTTATATAAAAAATAATTCCATTATTGGAATCATTTTAACATGTGTCAATAAATGCTATCATAGGAATGTAGTCTGTTCTAGTCTTGCAACAATGGAAATACATATTTCCTAGACTGAACTTAAAATAAAGTCTTTTTAGCAAAACAGCAATTTGTGTAGATCGTTTGGTAAATAATTCACTAGATCTGTAAGACCTGAGTCACAGGTTCGTGGAATACTGCAGCGTCTGACATCACGTGAATTATTACCTATAATTTCAGCCATTGTTTGATAATTTAGACAGTGTATGCTGCTAACTGAATCACTTTACTACTGAATATGAGCATAATTGCTACCATTGCAATATGAATGTTTTAAAATCTTTATTTAAATTAACAATGACATAAATATGCTGAAATACAAAATTTACTACAATACTGTGGTAAAAAAACAGCATTTCTTCAAATATATAAATATAAGTGTTGCTCATTAATGAAATCATTTTTACATTTTCAATGAATGCAAGAAGAATGCTATTCATAATCCTTACACTAGACTAAGCAATGCAAGGTGTATTGCTTTGAAATGATTTACAATAGTGAGATCAGATAATATCTGTATTTATAAGATTTTTTGTTTTATTGGAACATTTTAACATTGTCAACCGATTCCTTATGGGTGTAATTCAACATTCCAGTCTAACAACAGCAACACAAATAAATACTGCTAGACAGAATTTACAGTATTGCCTTAAGAAAACTACAGATTTGTTTTTATTTATTACTGTTACTGGAAGCAGTTTTACTTTGTTAATTGGTCCAATATAAATGCAATTCAATATTTTGTTCCAAGTCGAGCAATCACAAAAATAATTTTACTAGACAAAATTAACAACATCTAACTTGAAACTAGAATTGTGTCCATAAGACACGGATGCTCCCACTACTGCTTCACATGTTATTAAGGAAATTGTTTTTTGAACAACAGTAATTGCGTGAAATTTTACTATTCAACAATTTTAATTTCATGAAGTTGTACTATTCCAAGGGGCGTAACTCTGGAATTACTAAGGCGATGGGGCCAATTACTGAACTTGGCCGAGACATCGTGCCCATATACAAATTGACTAAGTAACATTTTTGGTATGAATGCACGGACAGGGGTAACACTATATATGCCTTTTATATGCATAAAAAACTTCAGAAATCACAGCATTGTTTTTCAAGAAGATATCATATTGTTATTGGAATCATTTAAACATTTTTCAAAAACAAAATTCTAGGCTACAATGGAAAATGTATTGCTAGGCCACATTTACAATATTGAGATAAAAAAAACAGCATTTTCTGTATACATATGAAGTTATGCTGCTATTGGAGCATTTTAACATTGTCAATTGATTCAATATATATATCTTTATTTAAAGCAGCTATCCCGCCAACATTAGCCAAATTTTACAACATGCATACACTGTTCTAAACCTACTGATTACAAGGTATACATATTACATATTTTGAGAATCCAAAACCTATAGACGCAATATAAATGGCTTTAACCAGCCATGCCAAATCCCAAAACTTGAGCTTTGAATTAAGAGTTACCAACTCATAATTCGTTTTAGGCATAATCAATCACGGGTATTTTAAAAACCAGTGAAAAATTCTATACTTTTAATCGGCACATATAAATTAGTATATGACCTGAACACCTGGATAGTTTTGATAAACAGTTTTGTAGCGTAATTTTGCCGTTATTTGGCGGATTAGTTTCTTTAAGTCTAGCAATTACACAAATAAATATAGATAGACAGAATTTACAAAAACAGCATTTTTTTTTTTTAATTTATAAGAACTTTTGCTGCTATTGGATTCACATTTTCAACTGATTAATATGAATATATAATTTAACATCTTTATTCACGTCTAGTAACTACACAAATAAATATTACTAGACAGAATTTACAATTACAGTGAGTTAAGAAAACAGTAATTTTTAATTCATATCTTATGCTGCTATTCGAATAATTTTAACATTGTCAATAGATTCAATTCGAAGGTAACTCAATATCTTACTTCTAGTCTAGCAAATCAATATGGCTACTCCTTCTGAACATCTCAACAGTTTTTGATGTAGTAGGAAATATCAGTATGAAGTCTAGTTATCATTTTGTCATGCTGTTCCGGTCCATTAACTTTTTGCAGAATTATGGGCTCGTTTCAGCTGATAGCTTTCGGAGGTGGCATTCGTTTAATTTATAATACATGTTATTCTTGATATTTATTCAAGTCTAGCAATGACTTCAGTGCCCTAGATAGCATTTGCAACTGTAATGGTATTTCACTCAAATCAAATTGAAAATATTTGAAAATAATCAATAACTCGGAAAAAAAACACCAAGAGCTGTCAGATGACAGTGTGCTCGACTTTCAAGCTCTTGTCTATTTATTGGAAAAATAAGTTGAAAGGGGCATAATTCTACAACGTTCATGACAGAGTTATGAAACTTGTCTGTACAAAATGAAAGTGAATACATGTATAAAGTTTTATTGAGTTTTAACGTTTTCTGGGATGTGAGATTACCGTAAAAGGTTAACAGATACCGACATTGAAGCAAGTAGAATAAAAAATGTGTGTGTATCTGGAACGAATGTCTGGAAAATTATTTGGGTAACTGACTATATTTAACCCTTAACCTGCTACATATATATAATGGGACTGTTCTTTCTTTGAATTAAGACCATTCCATTTATGTGACAAAGGGGTGTTTTGGGGAAAAGGACTGATCAGCAGCCAGACATTGTAAACCCTGATCAGCCTGTGGGTTAAGGGTTAACAGAGTGAAGTATGTGGATACACTCCTTATCTGGGGCACTGATGACAAGTGTATTGCTAAACAGAATTTACAATATTGACCTAGAAAACAGCATTTATTTTATTTATAACAAGGTATGATGCTAATTTTAACATTGTCAATGGATGCTATTCAAAATCTGTATTTTATAGAACAACTAAAACAGGACCCCAAAGAGGACCTGTATAAATCTACTAGTTTAAGGCTGTATTATAGTGTCCGAAAGGTTCTAATGATAAACATTTTTTTGACACATTTGGTGGTAAATATAAGCTCACCTGGCTGAATCGCCTGGCCTTCAGCCACAATAAGAGTTAATAAATATTGCAGTTAAAATCAATGTGATTAAAACACTAAAAGTACATATCATAGTTTATCTAAAAGGTTAATCAGTTCTATATATACATATATATAATAAAGAACTTGCAATATCTCTTAAAGGGTCCATCAGGATTTGGGGGCTAAATATACCGAAATTATAAACAGTTGTCACATTGAATACCTCTGCCTAATCTAGCCGCGATGCTCTCATTGCAATACTTTACAAATTTGTTACCGCTACTTAGTTTAGAATAACTAACCCTCGGGCATAACCGTAGTTAGGAAATACCTTCTTCAGGTTTTTTTATTTGTTCAGTGTAATTTCTTTTGGCTTATTTATTTCATTTTAATCAATTTAATTCAGAAATAATGTTTTAAACGATTCTGAAAAACTACCAATCCTGATGAAATTCCTTTATATTACATGATATTGATGCACAGTTATAATTCATAGAAAAAAAAAATTGTTACGGTTATGAAATTGTTCTGAGAAAACAGGGACACATATGCCTCTGTTGGAAGCTACATTTATGTTATTAATATGCCACTGTCACCAAACCATCAATATTGATTACATCATCAACAACATTCTTAATCACAAAGGGTTTAATGTTCACGTTGGCTAAGAGTTTACGTTAGCATTAGAGAAACATTTATACTGTCAAAACCATATTTATTATACAGAAATGTGCACATACCCTGCATATTAATATTTACAAATTTAAAGTAAGCAATTTTATAAAATTTGGATATTATTTATCTTGCTTATAAAATCATGTGGAGTTGTACAAAATCTATAAAGTGGGCTTTGGAAAGTGAACAAGTCCACACTCTACTTTGCCTTTGGTGAACGAACTAGAAATCCAAGTGCAGACATAATGTTGTTTCATTGAGGGAATTCTCCTCTTGGCACAATGGCAGATGGACTATAACCCTTAATGAAAGAACTAGAAATCCAAGTGCAGACATAATGTTGTTTCATTGATGGAATTCTCCTCTTGGCACAAAGGCAGGTGGACTATAACCCTTAGAACTGCACCATTGCGAGGCTCTGACAGGGGCTATAGAACTGAGTATGCAATGCGAGCAGCATTGTTAGGGACTTGCATAATGGCAGAGGGACTATTATATTTAGAGCTACACAGAGAACTAGAAACCTTAGTCAACACAAGGTCTGCAGAGGAAACTCGATCCTAATGTGGAATTACCAGGGAGTACAAAGTATTAGAGGTTCCGGGTGCAATCCTTACCAGGTAGTGCAAAGTATTAGTGGTTCCTGGTGCTACCCTTAACAATAAGTATGGAAACTGGCCAATATTAAAAAAATAAAATATTACGATGCATTTCCTTGGATCACCATAGAAATTAAAGTTTTAATGAAAAAGCCAGACAAGCTATACAAGAAAAAGAAGAAATCAGTAGACAAGAAGCATACTATTAAATTTAAAACCACCAAGCATCTATTTCAAAGAAAACAAAAGCATATTGGTCATACACAGGAGGATACAATCATTCTGAAACCAGAGGGCCCAAACACCAGAAGAATCAAACAAAGGAACCTCCATTATATGGTTTTTGGACATACATTAAACACAAATAAGCATACTACAGCAACATCACAGTACTTAAAAGATAACGTAAAACTAGCTTCCTAAATTGACCATTTAAATTCATCTTAGAGGAATCCACAATTACGAGAAATGTTTTTGAAAAGCTCAGGAGATTTCTCTACTGACAATATTCAACAGAAATGAAGTGCAGAAACTTCTAAACAGCTTCAATTCACACAAAGCAGCTAGTATTGACAATATAAAACCAACAGCAGATCTCATCTATACAGACTATCATCTTCAGACAGAGGTGAGTTCCCAGATACATAGAGAACAGCTCTTATGACACCAGCCTTCAAAAAAGGACAGAAGTACCATGCAGGTAGAGAACTATAGGCCCATCTCTCTGATACGTGTGTGCTACCAAATCCTCAGACACATTGCAATCAGCCATGAACATGCAGCGAAACACAACATCCTCTTCTTGTAGCATGGTCGGTGACATTTCCTTTGATGAATGCAGAGCATTAAATCGTTTAATTTAGGGTAACTAAAGGGGCGTGGATTAATAATACCGTACAACAACTACCAGATATTGGAATTTAGAGTATGGTCACTATGACATCACAGTGTTACTAAGTACACCATGCTACAAAAAAGATAGTGATTGCATCATCTCGGTGTATAAAAAAGCCAACTCGCTGAGACCACACTCTATCTATTACTTATTGCAGCATGACTTGTGCAAGGGCTGATCATGTAAAACACAGCTGCTGAAATTCACAGACGACATAACATCAAATATGGAAAATGACAAACAGACAGGCATCCTTATTGTGAGCTTCAATGTATTTTATAAAGTCAGTTACATCAAGCTAATGCACAAACTCCACCACTATGTATTGAATATGAGGGAAACCACCAGATAGATAAATGCGTTTCTAACAGATCACAGGTAGTTGTTGCTGGGGAATAATCATTGGACAAGACCAGGGTTGAATCAGGAGTACCTCAGGGATAAGTATATAGTACTAGGACAGGGATAGTACTTGGACCAAGCCTATTCATTTCTACATCCATGATATACCCACAACATCGACTTGGTAGATGAGATGGAAAATGGACTTTCACCAGGACATATGTAACATCCTTACCATTACCAGAAAGAGAAGCGACATCATCCACGACAATGTTCTACCCAAGCAAGTCATGCAACATGTGACTTCAGCACAGTAATTAGGATTAGGATGCACATTCAATATTGGTATTGACTAATCGACCATCAGATTCCAGTCATATGAAACCTCAGCATCAGATCTGTCTAAGTCAAGGCCCAAGCAGACCAGATGCATACAAGCTCAAGATGGTACAAAGGCTGACAGTGCACATGGTAACCAATCGCTACGATGATAGATCAAGCATCGTTGTGATGATACAAGACAAACTGGAAGAGCCTGGAAAATCGCAGACAGGTTTTTAGCTTAAGACTGATCATGATGTACAAGATCAACAATCAGCTAGAAGCAATTAAAAAAAGAAAATAGGTTCCACGCCGCTGTCTCACCAGACATATACTCCCAAAATCCTTTCAATTCCCAACATCTTGCTATGACTTATGAAAGTGGTCTTTCTTTTCCCCTACAATCAAGGATTGAAACAGCCGTCCATCAGATAAAGTCTCAGTTTGGTTGCTAGAGTTCAAACTCTCTTTCTAAAGCTATTAAAAGTCTTTATTTTTATCTAAGAGATAGACCTGTAAACACAGCTTACACATAGAACTCAATATGGACTGGGACGCCAACGTGATTAAATAAGCTCTCTTATTCTTCTTCGAATAGTCGAGATAAAAGCTTTTTTGTTATTAAAAGAACAAGTTTTTAAATGTGTCTCTTCAAGTTTCTTTTTTTTTTAATTATGACAGGGAAACATGGCCTATATCTGTTTTCGAAGCACTGAAAAAAAAAAAAACTTAAACATTTGTATTTATCTTCAAGTTTTTTACTTACTTGAAAAGCAACCAGTCAACTTTCGTCAAACCTGAACAACACTGTAACACAACCAGCTTCAGGTCTCCCCTACTATAATTATCCAGCAGATTGTATCAGTGGATGGCGGAATCCATGTAGGGTATCCGGGTACCTGTGGTAAATAAAGATTATAGAATATACTTATTCTGACAATATTTAAAGTATCTTCATTGATAAGGGAGACAATTCTATATTTTCATCAGCATGGATGAAGATATTTCAGTACATCTTGTCAAAAGAAACTTTTGTGCTAAAAGGTGACAATGTAGAAGTCCAGGAGTGGCAATATCTAGAAAAAACATTACTTGTCCTTCAAACCATGAATTTATTCTCACTTGTCTATATAATACAAAAGGCTTACATTTTCTTAACAAGACCTCGGTCTGAGGGTGTCTCGCCCACCGCGGCAAACCGCCTATGAAATATTTTATTTTAACTTATGGTGGGAGTGGAATAACACCATTCTACATTTCAATATACCGGTACACTAGTTATATAAGTATGAAAATGAGCCTACTATGCGCTGTCAATTTTTTTTCGATAATGACTATGATCCAATTCGATATGTGAGTTATGTGATCAATAGAATCTAACATTTGTTCTCATTCATTACTGAATTTATAAAACTCGTTAGCAAAAATGATATAATGCTCGACCAACTCGTTTAATAAATTCAATAATGAATGAGTACTCATGTAAGATCCTCTATAAATTTCTGCTTAAATGATTGATGTCCACCAAAGACAACACTTCATATGACCAAGTATCAAACAAATGAAAGCGAAGTAATCATAAGAAGGTTAAGTTACTGAGGTTAAGTGGTTTAACCAGGGTGTAGTTGTGGGAAAATAATGCAAAATATGACCTTGACCTTGTTTACATGATAGAGGCCACATTACTTGAGCAATCTTAACCAAACTTGCACAGATTGAATATGACCATAAGATCTCGGACGAGTTCGATAATGGTAACAACCTTGGTTAGGTAACTTAACCTCAGTTAACTTTATGATTGCCTGACTTTATGTCTTTGACACTTGGTCATATGTATGTTGGCATTGGTGGATGACACAAAATATCTTGTCTTGAGGCAAAATGTAAAAAAATTAACTAAATCAAGGGCTATAACTCCGCTGTTACTGGTCCGATTTCGCTGGTTTTCGAACTTGTCCGATCTTTCATCATACATGCGATATTTTCAGGAGGGTTACCTGCTAGATTTGACTTTTTTTCCAGGGAGATTTGACAAAAAACAGTTAGGTTTTTATACTCGAATTTTTAACGAGTACCGGTAGATTTTTTTCTGATATAAACCCTAATAAAGGGGGTAAATCAGCATAAAGTTGGCAAACATCACTACCGCATTAGTCACACTGTTGTCCGTATCGGGCTTGAACATTTTTGAAACTTTGTGGTTGAACTGAGTAGAGCCTGCTTTAGTTCTGTGTTTTTCAGTTTTTGAATGGCTGAGAAATGTCACTCTTTCCTGAGTGGCCAATATTAAAATCCAATTGACACACTGTACATAGGGCATGGTGTATTCCCTTTTTCACTACAACTTATCCATGGATATACACTTCTCCAAGAAGAATTATACTTCACAAGATACTTTTGCTTTTTGGGCCTGGAATGTTCCAACTCCGGAGATAGATCACGTTTAGGCATTTTGATTTTGTAAGTAATAACCATAATGAAGATGCTTCCCATTTTATACACAGACAAAACACTTCTCTAATCATGACAAACTGCAATCAATTAGTTGAAGTTGTCATTTAATTGTCCTCAATTATATTATAATTTTAATCCAATTAATATCGATGCCGAATTTGCTAATTACCATCCCACTTACAGTCGGTATATTTCTATCAATCTCCCATGGACATTATAGATATCGCCGCCACGTGTCATAAACAAACAGTCCAATCATTATTTTCACACAATAAACTAATTAGCTGACATGCTAATCCTTTTAATTACCTGCCCAGGGGCAATGTTTTCACAGATATAGATAAGACAGTTGGTGTTTATTTTCTAGATCATTCGGAAAACTCGGTCTTGATCCATTAAATCATAGCAATTACCCAAAAGGATTCGCAAATAGCGAAATTTTGGAACTCGGCGGAAAATAGAAATGGATCTCCCGGCGGGAGGCTGGGTAATTCCATGAAATCCCAGGAGAAATTAGCTCCCGGCAGGAGTATCACATGTATGTTTCATTGACATTAACAATCTGACAAGTTTGGTAAAGATTGTATGGAAAATGAAGGCCCTATCGTCTTAACAAGGCAAAACATTTTTAACTAATCAAGGGCCATAACTCCACTGTTAAAAGTCTGATCTGGCTGGTTTTCGATCTTGTCTAAGCTTTCATTGACATATCAATCTGGTAAAGTTTGGTAAAGATCAGATGAAAAATGAAGGCTCTATCGTCTTAATGAGACAAAAGTTAACGACGGACGGACGACAGACGGACGACAGACGGACGACAGACGGACGGACGACGGACAACTCGGCATCCCATAAACTCTGCTGGCCTTGCTCTGCCGGCTAAAAATCGTTCATCTAAGGATCATTCATGTGAAGTTTGGTCAAGATTGGCCAAGCAGTTTCTGAGATGTAGTTTGAAGCAAAAGTTAACGATGGACGAGGACGAAGAGTGATCCCAGGTGATCTAAAAATCTGGGAGTGGCTCAAAATAAGTCTGTCCCAAAAGTGAATCTCATAATGCCTTCTGTAAGATATTCTGAAAATTTGAGGTCATTTGGTGTAACTAAATTGTTGTGCACATTTTTCACTGCTCAACCTTGGCAGAGCAGTCTACGTATTTCCTCTAATAGTAGCGCCCGGGCGCTATGCAAAGTGCGAAGGGGGAGCTACTATTATGGTTCAAATGTTCAATATATTTCACCTCCTTTCCCCCCGACTGTTTCCTTATAGAATTACTGTACGATCTTTTACGGTGACACCGGTACTGACTAAACCTAAACCCGACAATATACCGAGTAGATCACTGTCATCACTCTGCATCTGCATGATACAATAGGCGGCGAATGTGACGATTACAACACGGGTTGGTTGCGTATGAATTAAATAATAATAAAATATAAACAAAATAATTAATTGAAAGAAAGGAGATAAATAAAAGCGGTAATTTGTATTGATGATGATAGCGCTTTAAGGTTTATTTCATAGACCATACTGGTGTCGTGGTAAAAAAACTCCCGTAATCAAATCCACAAGCGGTAAAGATGAAAAAACTGTGTTTTTTAGGAACTTTTGGATTTTTGAAGAAGGTAAAGTTTCTTAAAACAGGTGGGGGCGCTTCTATTAGGGAAGGCACTACTAATAGAAGAAATAGAGGAAATACGGTAAATAAAACATGCGACACCTGGGGCCTGGCCAAATTTGACCCTGTGTTGGCATTTGAACAAACTTGGTAGAATAACATAAGTTTATGGTACATACAAAGTTTATGGTACATACAAAGTATTAGACCTTAGCTTATATGTAGTTTCAGAGAAGAGATTTTTTTGAGATGTTTTCCTATGCGACTCTTATGGTAAATCTATGACGGGGCCAGATTTTATTCCAGGGTCACCATTTGAACAAACTCAGTAGAACCTTAAGCTTATGGTACATGCAATATGAGAGAGCTCTATACCTTGTGCACGGTTTTAGAGAAAAATATTTTTTAATGTTTTTTCCTCTATAAGTCTATTTAAAACATGTGAGCCCTGTGGCGGGGCCAAATTTGACAGCAGGGTCACCATTTGATGAACTTGGTAGAGGACTATAAGCTTATGATAACTGCATACTATTAAATCTCTGGCTCTTGTTGTTTCAGAGAAGATTTTTTTCTGAGATATATAACTAAAATTGTAGTCCTAGATTTGACCAAAAGGTCACCATTTGAACAAACCTGTAAAATACTATAAGATTATAAAAGAGCTATATACCTTGCAGCTTTAGGGACTATTTTTCTCTGTGTAAGTCTATGTAAAACATGTGGCCCCTGGCATGGGTCCAAATAATTTAATTTTAACCTTTGGCCCTTGAAGTTTCACAAAAGATTTTTCTGAAGATTCTCCTGTATGACTGACTCTAAGATTATGTAAAAATGTGATCCCCAGGGCGGAGCCAGATTTGACCCCAGGATCAACATTTGAACAAACTTGGTAGAGGATCATAAGCTCATGTAACATGCAATATATGAGAGCTCTATGCCTTGTGGTTCTGGACAAGAATTTTTTCTTGACTTTCTATATCTATGTAAAACGTGCAAAATCTCCATATATCAACTTTGGACCCTGGGACAATCATTTTTGATGCCGGGGACTTCATTTTAACAAACTTGGGTTGTTTGGTGTTGGCGACCATTAATTAAGAACTAGAAATATGTCCATAGGACACAGATGCCCCTGCTATTGTTTCACATATTAATAAGAAAATTGTTGTTTTGACATTATTTTTGTGACTTTTAAATATTCCAAGGGGCATAACTCAGGAATTACTGAGGCGGTGGGGTCGATTATTGAACTTGGCCAAGATAATCTGACCACGTTTGGAGAATTGAATTGAATTGAATGTTGTTTAACGGCTCATCAACACAATATAGGTTATTTAGAGCCGCCCCAGAGAGAGGGAAGGGAACCTGCCCTACTCTTATTATCGATTGAATTGAATTGGATTTTATAGTCGCACCAACAGCTAAGGTCATATGGCGACTTTCCAGCTTCCATTGGTGGAGGAAGACCCCAGCTGCCCCTCCGGGCAATTTTCGTGCACGGGCGGGCACCTGGGTAGAACCACCGACGTTCCGCAAGCCAGCTGGATAGCTTCCTCACATAAAGATTCCTAGGCCCCTGAGGGATCAAACCTACAGCGGTGAGGGGCAAGTGATTTCAAGTCAGAGACGTTAACCACTCGGCCACGGACGCCCCCCTCTTATTATCGAATAGATTCCTATGGTTCTTTAACGTGCTCGGAGGATAGACCGATACACGGGACCGCCCGGTTTACATCCCCATCCGACGGACGAGGCTAAGGGAAAGTGTCTTGCCCAAGAACACACCAACGGAACTCAGTGGCACCACGGAGGATTGAACCCGGCGCCTCATGTTACAAATCCGCCGCGCTACCGACTGCGCCACGCAAGCCCTCTCCACGTTTGGAGAAGATTGGATGAGAATTACCCATTAGTAAAAGTACGGACAACATTAATTTAGTGATTTTTTACTATTCCAAGGGATATAACTCCAAGGGAATTACTGTGGCCAATTATCGAACTTGGCCGAGACATTGTGCTCATATACGATTTGAAGATCAAGATTGGATGACGGTTGCCCAAGTTAAGAGTTGTGACAACATTTTTGACATGGACACTTGCACATACGGACGGACATAGGTACCATTATATATGCCCTTCCACCATTCTTCGTATGGCGATGGCATAAAAACTGTCGAAATCTGTTCAGTGTTTCAAGAGAATATTTTTATTATGGTAATGGCCATCTTCGATGTTGCCTTGACCTAATTTTAAACAAATTAAAAAAAGAACACTGACCTCAGGATCATCCATGTGAAGTTTAGTCAAAACTGACCAAGTGGTTACTGAGATGTCGATTGAAACAATTGTCGACAGAGGGACGGGCAGACGATGGACAAAAGTTATCACAACAGCTCACTTGAGCCTTGGCTCAGGTGTTCCAGATAAGCTTTCAGCATAATGCATGTTGTTTGTATGCATGAAAAAAAAAATTGCACCCGGGTTCAATCTGTGGTGCCACTGAGTTCCGTCGGTGTGGTCTTGGGCAAGATACTTTCCCTTAGCCTTGTCCATTG
Source organism: Cyrtodaria siliqua (assembly GCA_037043455.1). NCBI lineage: Eukaryota > Metazoa > Mollusca > Bivalvia > Adapedonta > Hiatellidae > Cyrtodaria > Cyrtodaria siliqua. The sequence goes on from JAWPHD010010350.1 coordinate 67,752, forward strand.
GATGGGGACGTAAACCGGGCGGTCCCGTGTAAAGGTCTATCCTCCGAGCACGTTAAAGAACCATAGGAATCTATTCGATAATAAGAGTAGGACAGGTTCCCGGATTCCTATGTATCCTTCCCCTCTCTCTGGGGCGGCTCTAAATAACCTATACTGTGTTGATGAGCCGTTAAACAACATTCACTTCTTCCCCTTACATATACACTGACATTGCTTTCTGCCTTTTTTAAATGGCATCCATTTGTGTCAAAAGGCCAAAAAAATGGTAATGCAAGCATCTACTAGTAATTGCTGCGTGATTGTCATTCAGTAACAAACTTCAATAAGCGTTTACTGAGTATGACTGGGCACACTGGATGTTTCTAAGCTATTGAAATGTGCAAGCAGTAATTTGATCTCGAAATTTATCGACGATTCTTTAATGCATTTTTAGGAAACATGCTATGTTTAAGAAAACATGCTATGTTTAAGAAAACATGCTATGTTTAAGAAAACATGCTATGTTTAAGAAGAAGTGAATACCTTATAACAAGCGTCTGACTCGAGTGTGCCATCATCATCTCCAGCCAGAACAGTAAGGCGAGCTGACTCATCTGCAGGGATGTGCGCTGTTCATGTCAACCAGTCAACAGGATGATCTACTTCAGTGCCCAAGACCTGTAGAAAAGGCAAAACAGATTGAGCTTCCAGTAGATAATGAGAGAAAATGCATAATCAACCACAGAAAAATGATGGAGGCAGTAAATGAATAAGAAACATCAAACTACCCACTGTTCAGATCCAGAGTATGCAATTCAGGCAAACAAGACATGGATATACACCTTCACCCCATGGGCAGGCAGGCACCCTCCTGTGTTACTAGTCCGATCTGGCTGGTTTTTGAACTTGTCTGACCCTTCATTGATATCAACAATCTGGCAAATTTTAGTAAAGATCAGATGAAAAACCAAGGCCCTATTGTAAAATACAGCATACTGAAAAAAATTAAGCGCCATAACTCTGGTATTACTGGTCTAATCTGGCCACAACTCTGGTATTACTGGTCCGATCTGGTTGGTTTTGAACTTGTTCAAGCTTTCATTGATATGAACATTCTGACCAAGTTTTGAAAAGATCAGATGGAAAATAAAGCCCCTATTGTCTTGAGGTAAAATATACCATATTTAAGAAAATCAAGGGCCACAACTCTGGTTTTACAGGTCCGATTTTGCTAGTTTACAAACATGGCCAACCTTTCATTAATACCAACATTCTGACTAAGTTTGGTAAAGATAATATGAGATATTAGCACAATGTTTACTAAATACGTGAACTGAAAACATCTATAGGTAATTACAAATACTCGTGTTAAGTTTCAATCCAAAATGTACAGTGGTTACCCTAGCAGTTGTCAAAAATTCGAAAGAATTGCTTAAAACACTCTGACCTTCCCGTTCGCATCTAAAATGTTCACTCTGATTTCACCGTTCAAAATACCTCTGACATTCCGGTTTGCTATTAATTTTTTACATCTTTCGACTTTAAATTTCTATAACTCAGAAAGTTTTCATTATTTCAATGAGATATTTTGTACAGTTACACAGAAAGGATTGACGATCTTGACAAGCACTTTAAATTGAATTACAATTGCGAATATCAGTTTGTTATTTGTGTTTATTCTGAAAATTTCATAGTTTTTACAAATCTTTGGACATTTATACAGGGTGCTATACGTACCAACGTCGTTTTATTACCGGATTTTTAATGCGAAAGCGTCCTCTGTCATTCCTTTTGAAATCTTCATAATCATTTAAAAAAGTAAAAATACTAAACCCACTTGTAACTTACATGTTTATTGAAAGGATTTTATTACAAGCAGTTACTCAGTTATTTGCCTTGTCATTTGACATTGTTTACTATGGATAATCATAAAAGACTACTGTTCCACTTAATTTCAACCCACATTAATCTGTCTTTAACTAAATCCAGACATACACGTAAAACATTAAATATCATATTTTGTCCAAAATACCTCAATTTTAACTTTTAAAATAATTTGTTTTGTGGTGCATATTCATTGACTGTGAGTATATATATATAAGATTATATTATTTAAAGAATCCCGACCCACAGAAGCTCAATGCATTCTTTACCAATATACGGTCCAATGTGATTAATTTGCTTATCACAGACTTCACATTGATAAGATCACATCCCCAATGTGCTATTAGCAGAAACGAAGACTACAAAAGTGATGTAAGCCATTGTTTCAGTGTTTGTAAACTTGATTTTCATTGGTTTACAGATTTGACACGTTACATGCTGCTTCTCTTACGCGTTACATATTATATTTCTTACACGTTACTCCTAGAATGCACAAAATATCTTAACAAGTAACGTGATACTGTTTGATTAAACATGTAAAAACTAACGTGTTACTTTTTTATGTCTAACGAGTTGAAACATAATTATTTTCTGTGAACTATATATCAGGGAGTAAGTATACGGGGAGGAGAAACGGATCGGTATAAAAGCACATTTTACCAGACGGTTCCGTGTAACAAAGAACAAAGGCACCACTCTGCGCCAAATAAAAAATGGTGACAGTGTATGGCTATTGCAAACAAGATACGAGACTACGGGTTATTTAGGCATTAATAATAACAAAAAGTGAATAGTACACATATTAATCTTTGTCAAGAAGGTAATTTCAATGTGGTGATTATAAGACAAAGCCTAAAAGGAGGTGATGAAAATGTGCCGTTTTAGATATCAACTGCAGTGTTCCCATTCACGCACATATCATATGTGCGTGAATCATGCATGAAAACAAAATATCACGCACAGAAAACTGACCTCGTACGTGCATGCACGCACAGAAAAAATACAAGTCTGATAATAAGAAAGCATTCAGTCGGTAGATTTCCAAATTCTCGTCCACTTCGTTCGAATATTTTTTGAAAAATCAAAACGAAACTAAAACGCTTTGTTTACGAAAACATTATCCCGAGTAATTGTAACTGTTGTTAACTTGAATATTACACTGTGCTGTGTATTGTAATGCCTTCAGTAGCAAATAAAGTATGTTGAAAGGTTTAACAATCTTAAAAATTCATAGTGTACCCCCTAAATTTGTAGTGTACCCCCAAAATTTAACAGTAGGGGGTACATGTACCCCCAAATGAAAAAGTCAGTGGGAACACTGAACTGAAATTTTTTATTTTTCAAATTAAAAATGGTGTGGAGCTATTGCAAACGAGATACGAAGTATGGGTTATATTAGGCATTAATAATAGCAAAAAGTGAATAGTAGACATATTTATCTTTGTAAAGAAGGTAATTTCGTGATGTTGATTATAACAAAAAACGTAAAAAAGAGGCTGTAAAAACTGCCTAATTTGTGATGCTGGCTGAAATTTTAACTTTTCACATGTAACGCGCTTACGATCGATTTACCTGTATCGATAAAATAGTAAATAGTAAATGGCGGCGTTCTAGCGCGACAACATAAATTGATAAACTAGAGCGTTTTTGAACATGTTTCTCCTCCCCGTATATATATATTACTCCCTGTATATATAAAGAGAATTCTCATTTCTAATACGTTAGAAAATCAGGAGTAACACATTTGAAATGTATGGGTAACGCGTTACTTTTTCTAACTCGTTACTTTTGGGACTTATGACATGAACTGCAACTCATAGATAGGTGCAATTTGCTTCCTCAGCTCCTTGAGCACTACTGCCTGGATCTTGTCTGGGCCTCCAGCTTTGCTAGGGTTACTGTTAAAGCCATGTATGCATTATGTGCACCCTTACATTTATCCTTACTAGGTGTCTCCATTTCAGATGTTCTTGTTTTGTTTTGTGGCACATAGTTTTCTTGTACCTATCGGATACCTTATTTCTTTGTCAAATGGTTAGTTTGATTTCCTGTGTGATCCGTGGAAGAAATCGCTTACCTCGAACCAGGGAACCCGTTTTGATGGCAAACATTCATATTGGGACTTCTGGAGATATTCAGTAATCTCGTCCCAGAGATCTTGCACCTTGGTCAGCAGGTATAATTTTTATTTATAATTTGTGCGGCCAGTAGGGTAGGTAGAGGTCTATCTTCCTTATTTTTTTTAGACCTTTGCGGCTCAGATGCAAGCGGCCCCTGTCCTGACCATTGGGATGATACTCTCAGTTTTATGAACAATACATTTACCTATTATAATAATTTACCCGTGTTCTTGTACTTCTATCTATATCCGGCAAAACATTATCTTATTGAATGTAGTGGCGTGTAAACATGCTCGTTTCCCGCAGATTTCACGCGCGCGGAAAGCTCGTGCACGATGGCCAGACTTCCGGTTAACTGGTCTTCTATTTTTTATTTAGAGGGGCGAACTATAGCAGAGGTACCCGTCAAGGTAACACTATATCCCGGTGTTACGAACCGGTACCTGGTTTTAATTAAACAAAAATGAGTATCACCCTCCCGCTGGGAATTTTTGTTAAAAAAAAATTACTTGAAATGGTGCAATCTGAAGAGTTTTCAATGCATTTTTTCTAACAGTCCTTTTTCAATTATTTGATATCCCACCGTGATACGTGTTCGACATCCTGTGCCTTCAACGGTCTTGGTTTATCCAGTGAGGTAAGAAGTCGTACATCACTGGTTTATCATGGGGAGAAAATTGAACCACATACTGGGCACTGGTTTAATTTATCTCCTATTATTTCGGATTGCGCATACCATGTCAAGTTGTGTGTACAAACATAAGGAAATGCCACCGTTAATGTTTTTGAGGAAAAAAATGACATTCCAGTATTAGTTTCAAGAAAAAGAAAAACTCCACTATCCCTTTTTACACTAATCCCAAAACTTCCCTTCAAATAATTTACTATTACACGACTAACATATCACTGATTTAAAAATACTATTGTTCGTCTGCGCTGACGTTTTGGTCAAGAGACGTTTGTACTGGCAATGGTATTGGCAATGAGTTACATTGGTATTGTCAATGAGTCACATTGCCAATACAAAAGTCTCTTGACCAACATGTTCAAAGTGTCTCATGCATGTTTTAATGGAATAACTTGAAAACTACTTAATGGCACTGAAATGAAACGTGAGATACGGACGGAGGGACAAGACGAGGAAGAACCATAACTGAACTTCATTAACCCTCTTACACGTTATACGTTGTCAGATAGATGCATCAACGTGTTGTATAGACGCATCAACGTGTTGTCAGATAGATGCATCAACGTGTTGTATAGATGCATCAACGTGTTGTCAGATAGATGCATCAACGTGTTGTATAGATACAACAACGTGTTGTATAGATGCATCACCGTGTTGTATAGATGCATCAACGTGTTGTATAAATGCATCACCGTGTTGTATAGATGCATCAACGTGTTGTATAGATGCATCAACGTGTTGTATAGATGCATCAACGTGTTGTCAGATAGATGCATCAACGTGTTGTATAGATGCATCAACGTGTTGTATAGATGCATCAACGTGTTGTCAGATAGATGCATCAACGTGTTGTATAGATGCATCAACGTGTTGTCAGATAGATGCATCAACGTGTTGTATAGATGCATCACCGTGTTGTATAGATGCATCAACGTGTTGTGTAGATGCATCACCGTGTTGTACAGATGCATCAACGTGTTGTATAGATACATCAACGTGTTGTATAGATGCATCACCGTGTTGTATAGATGCATCAACGTGTTGTGCAGATGCATCACCGTGTTGTACAGATGCATCAACGTGTTGTATAGATACATCAACGTGTTGTATAGATGCATCACCGTGTTGTATAGATGCATCAACGTGTTGTGTAGATGCATCACCGTGTTGTACAGATGCATCAACGTGTTGTATAGATGCATCAACGTGTTGTCAGATAGATGCATCAACGTGTTGTATAGATGCATCAACGTGTTGTATAGATGCATCAACGTGTTGTATAGATGCATCAACGTGTTGTCAGATAGATGCATCAACGTGTTGTATAGATGCATCAACGTGTTGTATAGATGCATCAACGTGTTGTATAGATGCATCAACGTGTTGTCAGATAGATGCATCAACGTGTTGTATAGATGCATCAACGTGTTGTATAGATGCATCAACGTGTTGTATAGATGCATCAACGTATTGTATAGATAAATCAACGTATTGTATAGATGCATCAACGTGTTGTATAGATGCATCAACGTGTTGTATAGATGCATCAACGTGTTGTATAGATGCATCAACGAATTGTATAGATGCATCAACGTATTGTATAGATGCATCAACGTGTTGTATAGATGCATCAACGTGTTGTATAGATGCATCAACGTGTTGTATATATGCATCAACGTGTTGTATAGATGCATCAACGTATTGATCCATCAACGTGTTGATGCATCAACGTGTTGTATAGATGCATCAACGTGTTATATAGATGCATAAACGTGTTGTATAAATGCATCAACGTGTTGTATAGATGCACCAACGTGCTGTATAGATGCACCAACGTGTTGTATGCAAACCTTTTGGACTTTTTGATAATTTTCAGCCATATCTGTCTCTTTTTTTAACAGAGTCGATGTGGCAAATATTTGATTCTACACGAACAATAAAGCTCAGGATGCAAGGGAGCCAAAGACTGTCTCTCTGTGAAACTCCTTTAAATACAAATGTACGTCCCTGTAAATATTTTACACCTGTTGTGTTGAATTAGTATATAATTTTCAAAAACTATAATTATATTCAATTTAGGAACACCGTCGAAAACATATGACGTAGTTCACCGGACATGCACGTGGGTACCCGCAATAATGTTTCAAATGTGAACAAACTGCGATATAATACGTTTAATTTTACTTTCAGGAAAGGTTTGCGATATATTTTTAGTTCAAGTGAACGTTTTCAGAAATGGAAATTCATTGGCTGTTGTCCGTTACAATTAGATTTATGATTAAGCCGTCGAGAAACCAGCTTAACCATGACGCCGGGATACCATTTTTTCCCATGGCGAAGAGTGTACTGATGCGGGATGATGTATCCCCCTACCGCTGGGGTGTGTTTGAGGAGCCTCTCACAAGAACCATTTGAATTGAATTTAATTGTATTTTATAGTCGCACCAACAGCTAAGTTCATCTGGCGACGTTCCAGCTTCCATTGGTGGAGGAAGACTCCAAGGTAGGGTAGAACCACCGACGTTCCGCAAGCCAGCTGGATAGCTTCCTCACATAACTATTCCAAGGCCCCTGAGGGATCGAACCCACAGCGGTGAGAGGCAAGTGATTTCAGGTCAGAGACTCTAACCACTCGGCCACGGACGCCCCACGAACCATTTGAAACAATAGGATTGTGTACCAGACCCCTAGTAAAAGAATTAGGGCCTGTGTGAACAGTTTTTCTCTACCATATCAATATCACTTAGAGTTTCATAAACCACGGCTCACTCCTCGTTTCTATAAATATGAATAATGATAAAGAGGCATCGCAGTTCCGAAATGATATTTAAGGCTTAGAAAGTGGGAACACAATTAAAACGTCACCTTCAGAAGTACACAGTGCTACACATAGATACCTAGGCACTAGGCACTTAAGTACTACAGTTATACAACTAGGTACCACAGTGCTACATCTAGGTACCACAGTGATACATCTAGGTACAACAGAGCCACATCTAGGTACCATAGTGCTACACTTATACACTGTTATACACCTAGGTACTATCAGGAAGTTCACCGAGAACACGTACATTTAAGTAGCAATTGGCAATGGGAAGCTGTACACGCTCACGGCAGCACTTGGCAATGGGAAGTTAAGCACGCTCCACTGTAGCAGTACTTTGCAGTGGGTAGTTATACACGACCCACTGTAGCACTTGACACTGGGAAGTTATTCCCTTTCCTTTGCAACACTTGGCAATGTAAAGTTATATACCTAGATACTATCAGAAGTTCACCGGGAACATATACACCCTCCAATGTAGTAATTGACAATGTGAAGTAATTCAAGCTCCACTGTAGCAGTTGGTAATGGGACGTTATACATACCACACGGTAGCACTTGACAATGGGAAGATATACACGCTTAACTGTAGCACTTGGCAATGGGAAGTTATACACGCGCCACTGTAGCACATGGTAATGGGATGTTATACCCGCTACTTTGTAGCACTTGGCAATGGGAAGTTATACGCGTTCCACTGTAGCACTAATCAGTGGGAAGTTATACACGCTCCACTGTAGCACCTGGCAATGGGAAGTAATACACGCTGTTATACGCCGAGGTACTATCAGTATGTTCACAGAGAACACATATACGAGCGGTTTTACAGGCTCCATGATCAAGCAGCACATGGCAATGGAAAGTTACGCACTGTAGCACTTGGCAATGTGACGTTATACACGCCCCATGATTCCATTTTAGCAGCATTTGTCAACGGGAAGTTATACACGCTTCATGGTTACGCTTTAGCAGCACTTGGGAATGGTTGGCAAAGAGAAGTTATACACGCTCCACTGTAGCACTTGACAATGGGAAGTTATAGACGCTCCACTGTAGCACTTGGCAGCGGGAAGTTATACACATTCCATGGTAACATTTGACAATGGGAAATTATACACGCTCCACTGTAGCACTTGATAATGGGAAGTTATACACGCTCCATGGTATCACTTAACAATGGGAAGTTATACACATTCCATGGTAACATTTGACAATGGGAAATTATACACGCTCCACTGTAGCACTTGATAATGGGAAGTTATACACGTTCCACTGTAACACTTAGTAATGGGAAGTTATACACGTTCCATGGTAGCACTTGCCAATGGGAAGTTATACACGCTACACTGTAGCACTTGATAATGGGAAGTTATACACGCTCCACTGTAGCACATAGCAATGGGAAGTTATACACGCTCCATGGTAGCACTTGAATATGGGAAGTTATACACGCTCCACTGTTGCACTTGATATTGGGAAGATATACACGCTCCACTGTAGCACTTAGTAATGGGAAGTTATACACGCTCCATGGTGGCACTTGGCAAAGAGAAGTTATACACGCTCCATGGTAGCACTTTGCAATGTGAAGTTATACACTCTCCACTGTAGCACTTGACAATGGGAAGTTATACAAGCTCCACTGTAGCACAAGACAATGGGAAGTTATACACACTCCACTGTAGCTCTTGGCATTTGGTAAGTTATCAACGCTCCACTGTAGCACCCAACAATGGGAAGATATATACGCTCCACTGTAGCACTTTGCAATGGGAAGTTATACGCGCTACACTATAGCACTTTACAATGGGAAGTTATACACACTCCACTGTATCACTTAGTAATGGGAAGTTCTACACACTCCACTGTAACACTTGGCAGTCGGAAGTTATACACGCTCCATGGTAGCACTTGGCAGTGGGAAGTTATACACGCTCCATGGTAGCACTTGACAATGGGAAGTTATACACGATCCATGGTAGCACCTGACAGTGGGAAGTTATACACGCTCCACTGTAGCACTTATCAGTGTGAAGTTATACACGCTCGATGGTAGCACTTTGCAATGGGAAGTTATACACGCTCCATGGTAGCACTTGGCAGTGGGATGTTATACACGCTCCATGGTAGCACTTAGCAGTGGGAAGTTATACACGCTCCACTGTAGCACTTATCAATGTGAAGTTATACATGCTCCATGGTAGCACTTTGCAAGTATAGGATAGAGCATGAGTTTTGCACGTGTACGGACGATAATGCACTCGCTAACGCTCGCGATTTCAGTTCCGAAATGATATTTAAGGCTTAGAAAGTGGGAACACAATTAAAACGTCACCTTCAGAAGTACACAGTGCTACACCTAGATACCTAGGCACTAGGCACATAAGTACTACAGTTATACAACTAGGTACCACAGTGCTACATCTAGGTACCACAGTGATACATCTAGGTACAACAGAGCCACATCTAGGTACCATAGTGCTACACTTATACACTGTTATACACCTAGGTACTATCAGGAAGTTCACCGAGAACACGTACATTTAAGTAGCAATTGGCAATGGGAAGCTGTACACGCTCACGGCAGCACTTGGCAATGGGAAGTTAAGCACGCTCCACTGTAGCAGTACTTTGCAGTGGGTAGTTATACACGACCCACTGTAGCACTTGACACTGGGAAGTTATTCCCTTTCCTTTGCAACACTTGGCAATGTGAAGTTATATACCTAGATACTATCAGAAGTTCACCGGGAACATATACACCCTCCAATGTAGTAATTGACAATGTGAAGTAATTCAAGCTCCACTGTAGCAGTTGGTAATGGGACGTTATACATACCACACGGTAGCACTTGACAATGGGAAGTTATACACGCTTAACTGTAGCACTTGGCAATGGGAAGTTATACACGCGCCACTGTAGCACATGGTAATGGGATGTTATACCCGCTACTTTGTAGCACTTGGCAATGGGAAGTTATACGCGTTCCACTGTAGCACTAATCAGTGGGAAGTTATACACGCTCCACTGTAGCACCTGGCAATGGGAAGTTATACACGCTGTTATACGCCGAGGTACTATCAGTATGTTCACAGAGAACACATACACGAGCGGTTTTACAGGCTCCATGATCAAATTTTAGCAGCACATGGCAATGGAAAGTTACGCACTGTAGCACTTGGCAATGTGACGTTATACACGCCCCATGATTCCATTTTAGCAGCATTTGTCAACGGGAAGTTATACACGCTTCATGGTCACGCTTTAGCAGCACTTGGGAATGGTTGGCAAAGAGAAGTTATACACGCTCCACTGTAGCACTTGACAATGGGAAGTTATAGACGCTCCACTGTAGCACTTGGCAGCGGGAAGTTATACACATTCCATGGTAACATTTGACAATGGGAAATTATACACGCTCCACTGTAGCACTTGATAATGGGAAGTTATACACGCTCCATGGTATCACTTAACAATGGGAAGTTATACACATTCCATGGTAACATTTGACAATGGGAAATTATACACGCTCCACTGTAGCACTTGATAATGGGAAGTTATACACGTTCCACTGTAACACTTAGTAATGGGAAGTTATACACGTTCCATGGTAGCACTTGCCAATGGGAAGTTATACACGCTACACTGTAGCACTTGATAATGGGAAGTTATACACGCTCCACTGTAGCACATAGCAATGGGAAGTTATACACGCTCCATGGTAGCACTTGAATATGGGAAGTTATACACGCTCCACTGTTGCACTTGATATTGGGAAGATATACACGCTCCACTGTAGCACTTAGTAATGGGAAGTTATACACGCTCCATGGTGGCACTTGGCAAAGAGAAGTTATACACGCTCCATGGTAGCACTTTGCAATGTGAAGTTATACACTCTCCACTGTAGCACTTGACAATGGGAAGTTATACAAGCTCCACTGTAGCACAAGACAATGGGAAGTTATACACACTCCACTGTAGCTCTTGGCATTTGGTAAGTTATCAACGCTCCACTGTAGCACCCAACAATGGGAAGATATATACGCTCCACTGTAGCACTTTGCAATGGGAAGTTATACGCGCTACACTATAGCACTTTACAATGGGAAGTTATACACACTCCACTGTATCACTTAGTAATGGGAAGTTCTACACACTCCACTGTAACACTTGGCAGTCGGAAGTTATACACGCTCCATGGTAGCACTTGACAGTGGGAAGTTATACACGCTCCATGGTAGCACTTGACAATGGGAAGTTATACACGATCCATGGTAGCACCTGACAGTGGGAAGTTATACACGCTCCACTGTAGCACTTATCAGTGTGAAGTTATACACGCTCCATGGTAGCACTTTGCAATGGGAAGTTATACACGCTCCATGGTAGCACTTGGCAGTGGGATGTTATACACGCTCCATGGTAGCACTTAGCAGTGGGAAGTTATACACGCTCCACTGTAGCACTTATCAATGTGAAGTTATACATGCTCCATGGTAGCACTTTGCAAGTATAGGATAGAGCATGAGTTTTGCACGTTTACGGGCAGATAATGCACGAGCGTTAGCGAGTGCATTATCGTCCGTACACGTGCAAGACTCATGCTCTATTGTATTTATACCACAATAACTAACATATGCTGTTTATACCCTCGGGTATTACACGATGTAGGCTATTGTGGTATAATGGGAAGTTGTACCACAATAGCCTAAATACACACTATGCATCGTGTAATACCCGAGGATATACACAGCATATGTTAGTTATTGTGGTACAAATGGAATAGAGCATGAGTCTTGCATGTGTACGGTCGATAATGCACTCGCTAACGCTCGTGCATTATCTCCCCGTACACGTGCAAAACTCATGCTCTATTATATACTTATACACGCTCCATGGTAGCACTTGACAGTGGGAAGTTATACACGCTCCATGGTAGCCATTTGCAATAGGTAGTTAAACACGCTCCATGGTAGCACTTGGCAATGGGAAGTTATACACGCTCCATGGTAGCCATTTGCAATAGGAAGTTATACACGCTCCACTGTATCACTTATCAATGTGAAGTTATACACGCTCCATGGTAGCACTTTGCAATGGAAAGTTATACACACTCCATGGTAGCACTTGGCAGTGGGAAGTTATACACGCTCCATGGTAGCACTTAGCAGTGGGAAGTTTTACACGCTCCATGGTAGCACTTTGCAATGGAAAGTTATACACGCTCCACTGCTGCACTCAGCAATGGGAGGTTATACACGCTCAATGGTAGCACTTTGCAATGGGAAGTTATACCCGCTCCATGGTGGCAATTTGCAATGGGAAGTTATACAAGCTCCATGGTAGCACTTGGCAATGGGAAGTTATACACGCTCTATGGTAGAACTTGGCAATGGGAAGTTATACACGATCCATGGTAGCACCTGACAGTGGGAAGTTATACACGCTCCATGGTAGCACTTGACATTGGGAAGTTATACACGCTCCATGTTAGCTCTTAACAATGTGAAGTTATACACGCTCCATGGTAGCACTTAGCAGTGGGAACTTATACACGTTCCATGGTAGCACTTGACAATGGGAAGTTATACACGCTCCATGGTAGCACTTGGCAGCGGGAAGTTATACACGCTCCATGATAGCACTTAACAATGTGAAGTTATACACGCTCCATGGTAGCACTTAGCAGTGGGAAGTTATACACGTTCCATGGTAGCAATAACAATGGGAAGTTATACACGCTCCATGGTAGCACTTGACAATGGGAAGTTATACACGCTCCATGGTAGCACTTGGCAATGGGAAGTTATACGTCTGGGCTGAGGTAAGGTGGCAGCTCAGTCACCACAAAATGGCGTGATACAGGCATACCCCTCATCAACCCCCAGCAAATATGATAAGATCAAAGCGTCTCATAACACCGCAAATCAGGCACGCACCACATACATAACAACGCCAAAAACAAGTCGGACCGAAAATAGTCAACACACGAAATTAGGTTGAATTAACCGATGATGATGACTCTGTTTTTGGCATATATTTAGGCATTAAATAGGCCTGTTGGCAAGGCCTATGTCACTTTCAAAATTACGTTTTAAGTCCAGACTGTATTGTACCCATCTCTTTAAGATACCTTAACGGCTTATCGAATTTTTTTTGGTGGAGGGACTATAATATAAACCTTAGAACCACACACACACATACACTCATGATAACTTCAAAATTGAAACACCTACACTTTTAAACTTCATACATATATTGCCATGGTGAGAAATTTTAATGTGTTTTGATCGTTCAAAGGTCAAGGTCACCATCACCTTATATGAAAGCATGAATTCCACATGAAAACTTCAAAACCGTAACACCTACACTCATGAAATTTCATAGGTTTATCACCCTTGTTGAAAGCAGGAAGCCTAGTGCTTTTGTGGTCAAAGGTCAAGGTCACTGACCTTATATGGAAATATGAATTCCACATGATAACTTCAAAACCGTAACATCTTCACCCATGAAACTGCATAGGTTCATCGCTCTTGTTGAAAGCAGAAACCCAATTTCTTTTGGGCTCAGTAGGTCAAAGGTCGAGGTCACAGTGACCTTATATGGAATCATGCATTCTGCAAAATAAATTCAAAACTGTAACACATACCCTCATAAAACTTCATAGGTACATTGCCCTAGGTGAAAGGAGGAACCCTATTGCTTTTGGGGCCAGTATGTCAAAGGTCAAGGTCACCATGACCTTATATGGAAATAGGCATTCCATCTGATAACTTCGAAACCATAACACCTAGACTTATGAGTTATAAAACTTCATAGGTACGTTGCCTTTGGTGAGAGGAGGAACCCTATTGATTATGGTTATGTGGGACAAAGGTCAAGGTGGCCAAGACCTTATATGGAAATAGGCATTCCTCACGATAACTTCGAAACTATAACACCCACACTCAAGAAATTTTATAGGTTTATTGACTTTGGTTGTAGGAGAAACTCTATTGATTTTGGGTCATTTGGTCAAAGTTCAAGGTCACAGTGACGTTATATGGAAATAGGCTTTTCGTGGGATAACTTCAAAACCATAACACCTACACTCATGAAACTTCATAGGTAAGAGAAAATATTGTATTTCATTGAGGTTAGCAGGTCAATGGTCAAGGTCGCTATGACCTTGTTTGGGAATATGCATTCTGCGCGATAACATCAAAACCATAACAACCCCCACTGATGAAATTTCATATGTGCATTGACGTTGGCTAGAGAAGGAACCTTATTGTGTTTGGGGTCAGTAGGCCAAAAGGCAAGGTCACCATGACCTTATATGGAAATACACATTCCGCCCAATAACTGTGAAACCACAAAGCTCATGCTCATGAAACTTCATAGATACATTGCGTTTGGTCAGAGGAGGAACCCTGTTGCTTTTGGGGTCACTAAGTCAAAGGTCAAGGTCACCAGTTCAAGTGATAACTCCAGGAGTATAATACCTACACTCACGAAACTTTGTAGATACATTGCCCTTGTTGAGAGTAGGAACCCTACCACTTTGGGTTCAGTAGGTTATCAAGGTCACAACATTGAACTGACAATGAATGAATCCTAAGACATTTTCCTCACTGTAACTTGTTACTGTTAGACTTACAATTTTGAAACTTGACAGAAAAAGTACTCATGTTTTAAAAACAACCTCTAAGATGGCAAGGTCACTGTGACCTGACCATGACACGTTCCTTCCCAGATGTTATTCACGAATATTTGGTCGACAGTCTTGAAACTTTATACAAATAGTGCTCTTGATTAAACAACACCCCCTATCAGTTATTTTTCTGTTAGAATGTCAAAGGTAATGGTTACATTGACCTGACACCTAGGAAATGCTTTTAACATAAAAACTTTAGGAAACGGGCGTAAAATACCCTTGTTGAATATGCATGTCACATTTGCCATCTTCCAATCATCCGGTACTGTTCCTTCTTGAATGTATTTACTAAATATATTATGAAGAGGTAAGTATAACTGATATTCACATTCCTTCTATAACAGTGGACGGCAGTTGTCAGGTCCACATGCGTTTGATGTGTTCACAGATTTAAGAAGTCTCAATACCTTATCTGGAGTCACGTTTACAGTATATATGTTGAAATCAGGATTTACCATTTCCCCAAAGTGTGGTAATGGAGAGTCTTCTTCCACAGTAAAAACAGATGCAAAAAAATACAGCGAAAATTATACATCCGCACGTGTGGCTAACGGCATAATGTTTATATAGCAACAACTTAGCAACAGTGCACTATTGTCTGTGTCGTTGCCTTCCGGCGATCAAAAGTTTATTTAAATCGCATGGCCCATACGGGCATAAGAGTTAACAAACAAACTAGAAATGAACATACAACAGAGCATGGTAAAAACTTAAATAACAAGAAACATCACTGTAAGTGACAATGCCCGCGAAGTGGTTTTGACCGTTGACCTCTAAGTGTGACCTTGGCTTTGGAGCCACGGAACTGTACTTTGCGCGCGACACATCGACTTGTTGTGTTGTGCACTTGTGCCAAGTTATTTGATAATCCATCCATGAATGTCGGAGTTATTAACCGGACAGGAAATCACTTCTTTTTTTACCTTTGACCTCTAAGTGTGACATTGACCTTGGAGCCACGGACCTGGATTTTGCGCACGGCACGTCGTCTTGTTGTAGGGAGCATTTATGCCAAGTTATTTGAAATATCCGTCCAGGAATGTCAGAGTTATTGACCGGAGACGATTGTACGGACTGACGGACTGATTGATGTCGCCTTTCGGGGAATTAAAAAAAAAACACATATAAAACTACAAACTGGTTTGAAAGTACAATAAACTACATGACAGCTATTCTAATTAGTAATATTATAGTGAGAGGAATGTATTAAGGAAGATGGTTCATTTAAATTGCAGCATAATTGATTTAACAAAACCTGATAATTTTAATAAAGTAGTTCTATCAGTATTACACATAGGCTTCTGAAGTTTTAGAACATGTGGTTTTCTGTAAATAGGATCTATATTTTTTTCTCTTTGAGATTTGAAAAAAGTACAATTGAGTGACTCAGTCAAGCTATTGAACATACCGATGCGCGTCGATATACATACGAAGCGTGATCCCGACGAATGACCTGTACCGGATTGGCCGAGTTTTACGATTGTGTACGGCACAGTACGGCTTTTACTCCTAACCTCCCATACTACAGGAAGTGACGTAACCGTGACGTAAGGTAATACAGCCATTTTTGCGTATTTACCAAATGTTTTAAAATAGCGGAGATAATTCACGAAGATATACAGGTACAGACGGATTACCATATGCTGTTTTGTATTAGCTAACCACGTAAGCAAAAGTTTCTTAATATTGTTCAATACTGGCATTGGATAAATCATTTAAAATGAGTTATTTCTGCTTCAAATATTTATATGTATATAATAATATATATATTTATATGTGAAGTATACTTCACTTCCTGGTTTGTAAACAAACTTGGAGATCTTGTAATAATGACCAGGCACTATCCGTCATCATCGGCCAAATATATTGTAGAAATTCTTTATTAAAGTGAACATTGTCAAGTTGAAAGGTGGTACCTTTTGTGTAACAAGGTATTGCTTAGTATAGTTTAAGGATTTTATCAAAAAATGTCAAGAGAACAGATCGGTAGTTGGAAAAATTATGTTATAAATGTAGTCAGTGCTTTTTTTCTACATTTTGGGAACATAACCCATACCCTCAAAATTGGGAATTTTAGCGCGATTTTTCATAAAATTGGGAAACAAAACAGTCAAACATTTATTCATAATTGTATCTTTCATACTGTTTATTTACCATAAAACAAGATCAAATTGAATTGAATGTTGTTTAACGGCTCATCAACACAACATAGGTTATTTAGAGCCGCCCCAGAGAGAGGGGAAGGATACATAGGAATCCGAGAACCTGCCCTACTCTTATTATCGAATAGATTCCTATGGTTCTTTAACGTGCTCGGAGGATAGACCGATACACGGGACCGCCTGGTTTACGTCCCCATCCGACGGACGAGGCTAAGGTAAAGTGTCTTGCCCAAGAACACACCGACGGAACTCAGTGGCACCACGGAGGATTGAACCCGGGGCCTCCGGTTACAAATCCGCCGCGCTACCGACTGCGCCACGCCAGCCCCTAAACAAGATCAACAGAGGCATTTAAAAGCATTTCATATTCAATATTTGTCACATTTTTTCTACTTTTCAGTGTTCTTTCTTTTTTTTCTCAAAATTGGGAAAAAAAGATATGTTTTGTCATTGGGAATATGAACCAATAACGGCTATAAAAACAGCCCTGGTAGTCCTTAGTCCTGCACCACAAAATTGCCTGTAGTCCTTAGTCCTGCACCACAAAATTGTTTGATGATGACACAAACTTATATAACTAACCCTCAAAGTTAGCAAGACCTACAAGATAGCATTTTTAATGCATGTGATTAGGCAAAAAGATGGCAAATGATATTTTAATGCCAAAAAGTGAAGTAATTTCTAAGGTATTAGAGGAAAAAGACCAAGGGATAACGTTCTGACTCCAAGCTCAAATTTTCTAAACATATATGTGAAAAGGTGTCCAAGGCCAATAGTGAGTGAGTGAATGGTGTTTTATGGCACGTCGACACATAGGTAGTATTGCAGGGCTGTACAACGCCCGGGACTAGTCCAAACCCAAAGTTGGGTGTGTCACTTTTTCAAAGGTTTCCGTCCCGGACTAGTCCAAATTCAAAAAAAAGAGAAAGTCGGCCGTGTCACTGTTTGAAAGATTTCAGACCGAGATTTGTCCAATTAACAATGTCGGCCACCTGTCATAAAACAACCCAGCACACTTCTCAACGTAATCCTTTAATTGCAATCGCTTATGTAATGCAATTAGCATCCACAGCGGCAATTAGCGATGACACGGGACTCTTTTATCAACAATCAAACATGCCGAAAGTCCCGCCTACAAATTACTTTAATTGACATTCGGCATTATCAACATTATCCAATCAACTGACCCGATCTATTTTAATCCAGACCCGCTAGCCAATGAAACGACTTCTACAGGTAAATCACCTGTTCATCATGTGGTTAGCTGAAAATGGCGATGCACTCAAAACTCTTTGATTAATTAGCAATCAGACCGATTTGTTGGCAATCTTTCGATGAGTAAAGAAACTAAGGACATTTGATAATGGAAGCATGTTTGATATGACGGATTGTGCAGTTTGTGTTAGTTTTCTAATTACGTTAGAAGAATTGTCAATGAAATAAAAACAAAACAAACTGATATACATAATCAGTTTTGATATCATATTCGGCAGTGCTAATGTTTACATTTCAAAAATGAGTTTGTTGAACTTTTTCGGTGTTGAAAATAAGGAAAATATTCAGGTTGAAAGTGAAAGTGAAAGTAAATATGAAAATAGGAAAAATGTTGAATGTGATTCACAGACTAACCAAAAAGTCAAAATCATCCAGTAGTGGATAAAAATCAAAACTATGATGTAAACAAACTTGACAGGACTTAACACTGGTTAGATACCTTCTCATGATTAGTGTATCATGAGGATGATACCAAGATGTTTTGTAAATTCTACAAAGCTTATCCCAAGCTTACCACAACCAACCATGTTATTGTTTCACCCAATGGAAGCCTACAATCTATACAACTGAAACATACATCAGTCAGAGCTCTAACCTTAAACAGTTACAAGTTTTATAACTGCTGGAAGTTATTAAAATACCAAATTATTATCTCCCTTTGGTTTAGAGTAGCAGATACTTTTCCCCAATAACCATTTGTAACCTAAATCAGTTACCAAGATCATTTGCTAATAAATCGAAATAGTTGCCAAATGTGCAGTGTTTATTTATGTCTGAATACTTATTATTAAGGATAAATACATCTTCATCAAGATCCAATTAGCTGTTGTTCACTAATTGTCATGTTGGTGCCTTCAAAATGATTTTTAATGAATTTTATTGCATAACAGTAGGTAACTTGAGAGGCTTTGCGCATTGGATTTTCATCGATACTCATAGAATTTTATTGCATGGTTGTAAAGTTGAATAATCACCCTACCTGGAGAAAATTATACAAATACAGGGAAAATTCCTGCACAGAAGATAGAATGCATCTGAACTTGAATGATGTTGTGGTAGTAACTGCTTCCGGTTACTATTCCAGTTTAAGATTTTTTTTTAGCTCTACTGATCAGAGATCAGCAGAGCTTATGCCGTGGTGCGGCGTCCGTCCGTTAACTTTTACTTGTAGCGACTACTCCTCTGAAACTACTGGATGGATATTCATAAAACTTTACAGAAATGTTGCCCATGAAGTCTAGTTGATCCTAGCAAAAATTCATGTTGATTTGAAATCCAAGATGGCCGCCAAAGCTAAAAATAGATTTTTTAGCTCTACTGATCAGAGATCAGCAGAGCTTATGCCGTGGTGCGGCGTCCGTCGTCCGTCTGTCTGTCTGTCCGTAAACTTTTATTTGTAGCGACTTCACAGCTGAAACTACTGGATGTATATTCATGAAACTTTACAGAAATGTTGCCCATAAAGTCTAGTTGATCCTAGCAAAAATTCATGTTGATGTGAAATCCAAGATGGCCGCCAAAGCTAAAAATAGAGTTTTAAAATACAAGTTTGTAGCGACTTCTTCTTGAAAACTATAAGTGATATTGATATGGGACTTTTTCTAAAATGATCAGCATGACATGATGTTGATCCTAGTCAAAAATCGTTTTGATTCAACGTTAAACATGGCTGCCAGCGGCCATCTTTGTTTACATAGAGTTATATAGTAAAAACTTGTAGCGACTTCACAGCTGAAACTACTTGGCGGATTGTCATGAAACTTTACAGGAATGTTGCTCTTGATGTCTAATTGATCCTAGAAAAATTTCAGGTCGGCTGGAAATTCAAGATGGCCGTCACAGCTAAAAATAGATTTTTAAAAAATAAGTTTGTAGCGACTACTTCTTGAAAACTATAAGTGATATTGATATGGGACTTTTTCTAAAATGATCAGCATTACATGATGTTGATCCTAGTCAAAAATCGTTTTGATTCAACGTTAAACATGGCTGCCAGTGGCCATCTTTGTTTACATAGAGTTATATAGTAAAAACTTGTAGCGACTACTCCTCTGAAACTACTTGGCGGATTGTCATGAAACTTTACAGGAATGTTGCTCTTGATGTCTTATTGATCCTATCAAAATTTCAGGTCGGCCAGAAATTCAAGATGGCCGTCACAGCTAAAAATAGATTTTTAAAAAATAAGTTTGTAGCGACAACTTCTTGAAAACTATAAGTGATATTGATATGGGACTTTTTCTAAAATGATCAGCATGACATGATGTAGATCCTTGTGGAAAATTATTTTGATTCAACGTTAAACATGGCTGCCAGTGGCCATCTTTGGTTACATAGAGTTATATAGTAAAAACTTGTAGCGACTACTCCTCTGAAACTACTTGACGGATGTTCATGAAACTTCACAGGAATGTTGCTCTTGATATCTAGTTGATCCTAGAAAAATTTCAGGTCGGCCGGAAATTCAAGATGGCCTCCACAGCTAAAAATAGATTTAAAATAAATAAGTTTGTAGCGACTACTTCTTCAAAACAATAAGAGATATTGATATGGGACTTTTTCTAAAATGATCAGTATGACATGATGTTGGTCCTTGTCGAAAATCGTTTTGATTTGACCTTAAACATGGCTGCTTTGTTTACATAGAGTTATATAATGAAAACTTGTAGCGACTACTTCTTTGAAACTACCTGACGGATTTTCATGAAACTTCACAGGAATGTTGCTCTTAATGTCTTATTGATCTTAGCAAAATTTCAGGTCGGCCGGAAATTCAAGATGGCCGCCACGGTTAAAAATAGATTTTCAAAAAACAAGTCTGTAGCGACTACTTCCTGAAATCAAAATCAATCAGTAGAGCTTCAAGGTCATTGACCTCTTGTTTAAATAAAAGTTTGTAGCGACTACTTCTTGAAAACTATAAGTGATATTGATATGGGACTTTTTCTAAAATGATCAGCATGACATGATGTTGGTCCAGGGTTCTCCACAGCGCCTTTAAGCACCGCGCTAGCGCGGTGCTTGAAAATCAAAATCCTTATTTGCGCTGTCCTTGAAATTAGCGCGGTCCTTTAAATCCCAAGCGCGGTGCTATGATTTACTTGATTCGTGTTGCTTATAGTCCGACACATACACTAGGCCAAAAATAAAATTATGTTTGTTTCCCCTTCCCGACCGACCCACCGAAATTGCCGCGACCCGAATTATTTTTTCGACACTGGCGAAATATATATATAT
This sequence comes from Cyrtodaria siliqua, assembly GCA_037043455.1. Lineage (NCBI taxonomy): Eukaryota > Metazoa > Mollusca > Bivalvia > Adapedonta > Hiatellidae > Cyrtodaria > Cyrtodaria siliqua. The sequence continues at coordinate 89,621 of JAWPHD010010350.1, forward strand.
ATTTTTTTTTTTTTTTTTTTTTTTTTTTTTTTGTATAGGGTGGGTACGAGTGTCTGACCAGTTTTGATCTCAAATAAAAGAAATGAAATAAAAAAATTATTTTACCTACCTACCTACCCAACCCTTTTTTGCATGGGTCGGGAAGGGGTAACAAACATAATTTTATTTTTGGCCCTATAAACAGACCTTCTACACAGGATGTAAGTCACGCGCTATCGGTGTGAAATACTACACGTCAAGGACAAGTGTGTACAGTTGTATAAACCAGTCAAATCAGGCAGAGATACGGTGTTGTAGCGTTGCGTTAGCTGTGATTCACTTGAGTTTATTGTTGATCATTATTATGTCCCGACAAACAAAACTTGATGGGATTAATTAGATAAGATGAAGCGATGTGACATAATTGATTGGATAATGTGATTTAAATACAGGATGAGTGATTATTAAGGAGTTGTTAAAAAATTTATGATGTTTTGATGTTCGTCGGCTCTCTGCGTGGATCGTCTGCAGTTTGTAAGTATTAATTTGTTGCAGATTATTTTAATTACTCGATACTTTCAGAGATTAGTTAATATCTTTAATTAATTAAGTTAATGAAGTTAAACTGGGTTACTTTGCTATAAAATGCCCGATGTTTTTAATTTATAACAAAATGTCGAAGCAAAGTAGTAAGAGACCCTTAGATGGGGGAATTGGCAAGTTTTTTGTGGTAAGAAATGTTGAGGCTGCACCTACTGTCTGTGTCTCAGCATCTGAACCAGTCGCCAAAAGAGCCAGGGTCAGGCTGACCGGGTTCAATCCAGACTGGGAGGAAGACTTCAAATGGGTTGAGGAAATGGAAAATGGTTAGTAAATTAATACATGTAATTTAAGGGCAATCAATGTAAAGAATGAATATTAATATTATTTTATTCAAACGCAGATTATTGTAAAGTGTATGGTAGCTGATTATGGTCTAAATTTAATGGATAAAGAGTTTGTTGTATTGGGGTGTATTTATTGCAGATTATATTATGTCATGTTGTACTTTTAGTTCAATAATATTTAACGTCGGGATTTTAACCATCAATTTTCAACGTTTTTTAAAAAAAAAAATATTTTTTTATTTTGACTTTATCCCGAGTCACACTATTGAATAAGTAATATATATGTATAATTATATTCTCTTTAATATAGTTTTCCCCATCTTCATTTTATAATTAAAAATCGTCTCGGGGCATATGGTGCACCCTAGAATTGGAAAAAAATCGACAACCCACCCCTTGGCTGCCTATGCCAGCGCTTGAAAAAAATCCTGTGGAGGACCCTGTGGTCCTTGTCGAAAATCGTTTTGATTTGACGTTAAACATGGCTGCCAGCGGCCATCTTTGTTTACATAGAGTTATATAATGAAAACTTGTAGCGACTACTCCTCTGAAACTACTTGACGGATTTTCATGAAACTTCACAGGAATGTTGCTCTTGATGTCTAATTGATCCTAGCAAAATTTCAGGTCGACCGAAAATTCAAGATGGCCGCCACGGCTAAAAATAAATTTTCAAAATACAAGTTTGTAGCGACTACTTCTTGAAAACTATAAGTGATATTGATATGGGACTTTTTCTAAAATGATCAGCATGATATGATGTTGGTCCTTGTCAAAAATTGTTTTGATTCAACGTTAAACGTGGCTGCCAGCGGCCATCTTTGTTTACATAGAGTTATATTGTAAAAACTTGTAGCGACTACTCCTTTGAAACTACTTGGCAGATTTTGATGAAACTTCACAGGAATGTTGCTCTTGATGTCTAATTGATCCTAGCAAAATTTCAGGTCGGCCGGAAATTCAAGAAACAAGTCTGTAGCGACCACTTCCTGAAATCAAAATCAATCAGTAGAGCTTCAAGGTCATTGACCTCTTGTTTATAACAGTCACAGGTTATGAAAAACGTAACTGTTTAAGGTTAGAGCTTTGACTGTACATTAACTGTCTGAAGAGTAAATAAGGATTGTTTCATTTACTGTGTATAATGAATTATAATGAGTATCCAAAACCGTTAAAATAAGACTAAGTTTTAACATATTGAGAAATCGAAAGAATTCAGGACTTGTGTCCATTTTTTGGGACTAGTGACAATTGTTTTGGGACTAGTCACTTTTGACAGGGTGACTATCCCGGACTAGTGGCTAAAAAAATTATTTGTACAGCCCTGTATTGTGCGCCAAAAAAAGGCCAATAGAAACCTTGGCCTAATCTTCAAAACCTTTACACTTGTGGACAAAGAAATGTTTCTCTGCTTATACAAATCTTTAGTCAGACCCCACCTTGAGTAGGCTACAGTGGTGTGGTCCCCCTACCTAAAAAAGGACATTATTGCCATTGAAAAGTGGGTGACCTCAGAAATTTCCCTTGCCAAGTTGTCATACAAGACTTACTATGTTACTTTTGTTAGGGTTACCAACCCTAGAATATAGAAGAGAGCGGGCCGATGTAAACCTAAATGCTATTAAAACAGCATGCAATTGTTATTGAAGATGTCGCCATTATTGGCATTTGTTATTTTTTCGGCTGAAGTTATTTCCGTATGTGTAATATATATATGCTATACAACATTTAAATATATATGACTGTGTTGTGAAATGGCAAAAAAACGGAAATTATGAAAGCATTATAATAAAACTTGCTATTTTTGGATATTGAAAACTCAAAAATCGAATATCTTCAGGGTTCTCCCCAGGATTTTTTTCAGGCGCTGGCACAGACTGTGCGCTTCGGGCTGTTGTCAGGAGGGGTCTACTCCCCACCCTTCTTTTTTTTTTTTATATAGTTCTAAGATACACCATCTACCCTTTGAGATGGTTTTAGTTGTAAAATTAATGCCTTATTTTAATTAGAAGGCACTCTCAGTGCTATTGACTGTTTTAAAAATGTTTTTTGGAGATATTTGTAAAATCCACTTTCTCGGCCTCAGAGCAAGAGTATTTTCGTTGGGGGACGGACTATAAACCTTAGAATAACACACACACACACGCAAGAGTATTTTCAAAAAGGCAATTGCCTTGCCCGACATTTAAGTCCACTTTGACTTATTATGTGCAGTAATGTAAGGCCTGTACTGTACATGTGTATCAATTAAACTATCTTGTCCATTTTTGGAATCGCGAAAACCAGTGAGGTATGAAAAAAGAAGCATATCGCTAAGTTTTGTAATGCTTTTTGGGAAAGATACACATCCATATATGTTTAATTTCATTCTTTATCAATGAAAAATACTGAATATCTCTTCCAATCGCATTAATAAACGAGTTTTTCGAGTGTATTAAAAAAGTTTGCATTTTCTCGCAAAACAATCCAGGGCCGCTCATTGTTATGATTTACGATTGTTTGGGAAAAAGAAGCATATCGCGAAGTTTTGTAACGCTTTTTGGGGAAAGATGCACATCCATATAAGTTTAATTTCATACTTGATCGAATACCTCAGCGAATCGCATTAATAAACGAGTGCTTTGAGTGTATAAAAGAAGTTCGCATTCTTCTCGCAAAACATTCCAGGGCCATGTATGTGACCTAGATATTCGGCAAAGTGATTGGGAGGTGGCCGACTTGATTTCACACTACACAGGAAGCGAGAAACTTGTTATTTGGGGAGGTGTATTACACAATCTGGCGAGTGACACCGATAGAGGGGCTCTGTAAGGGTAATTTCAAATACCAATTAGCAAAATATAAGCACCGCACTTGATATTTAGAGCGCGCTAATTTTAAAGGACATCACTAATAGTGATTTTGAATTTCAAGCACAGTGGCACCGCGGTACTTAACGGCGCTGGGGAGAACCCTAATCTTCCTGGGCCACAATGCAGTACTCATTACCTGGTTTACGGCAACTGAACATACTTACTGAAGTAGTAATACTGGATATTATTCAATCCCAATTGATCTTTTTTTTTTGTAACCTGTTTTAATAGTCTTCTATAAATTTATTATTAATATTTCAGTGGTTTCTTTTGTCGCAAATAATGAAATAAAAAATTGTAGATTCCCTGGTGCTGAGTGCCGCCTTCTAATTGCACATTGCAAACAAAGTGAAGGCCCTTGAAAAAAATGATTTCTATGTCTGTGAAAAAAAATATGAATTTTGACAACAAAAATGTACAAGCAAAGTTTAACTCAAGCGTAAAATAGCTGCCAAGAGAAAATAGCAATATATTTGGGTAGGAACTGGGGACAAAGTTTAACCTAACAGATCAAGTCAATTTTTTTTACCAAACTTTACCAGATTGTTAATATCAATAAAAGTTCGAAAACCAGCCATATTGGACCATTTACACTGGAGTTATGGCCCTTGATCTTCATTTGGCCGGATTTCAGTGAAACTGCAGGGATGATCAGTACCAAGTCTAGTTGTACATATCTTCACCATGTTCCGGTTGAATGATTTTGGCAGAGTTGTGGCCCTTTAAATGTTTTAATACACAAACTTTGTCCTGAACCCCTGGCCGGATTTTAAGGAAACATTTTAGGGATGATCAGTTTCAGGTGTGGTTATGCAAATCATCGCTGTGTCCGGTTGAATGATTTTTGGCAGAGTTGTGGCCCTTTAAAGGTTTTAATACACAACTTTGTTTAGACTGGTTCTCCTGAACACCTCGCCAAATTTCAACGAAACTTGGCAGGGATGATCAGAGTACCAAGCCTAGTTGCATATATCATCGCCATGTTCCGATTTAATAATTTTTGAAAGAGTTATGGCCGCTTGTACATAAATTTTATCTAGTAGAGCGTCCACATGTTTTCAACAATGTTACAGTTATTTTATTTGGTCAAATAGTATAGAAATAATGTCACATGCTAAAAAATAATTTATCTGTAGGGGAACACCCATTGTTTCAGGTACCAAATTTGATATGATATCCTTTTATGATAAAACAGTTTTAAAAATAACATTTCTTATCAATGGTTATGAAAGCTAGTACACACAAAAGCAAAGATGCTACA
>JAWPHD010010351.1:0-94599 GCA_037043455.1 Cyrtodaria siliqua
CAATGTTTTAACATTTTAACCAAAATCTCAATATTTAAGCATCGGATCCACAAATTATATGGTGGGACACGTAGAGATGCATTCCGAGAAAGATTCCATCAATTCAAATTGGTTCTAATATATTCCATTCTTTTTCTAAAAAATAGTTCTCCTACTAGCTCACAGCCTAATAGTATTGATGTAATTTATTGACTCAGTTTTAGTCTTATACTGTCTGTGTAATACGTTTTGAATGAGTGGTATGCTTCTTGTGACAACGTACTGTTTAATATCTACGTTTAACACGTGTTAAATTATAATAGTATGACGTTATACACATAATATAGTTAATAATACATCTTGCAGCATTATTTGGTCTAGGTCATCTTTGACGCTTACTTTTGTTTATAAGACTATAGCCTCGGTCACCGGCCCGCTTCTGATTTCTTCGTTACGCTATGCTACACGGATCTAGCCTCGGTCACCCGGCCCGCTTCTGAGGGTGATTAAACAATACTCAGAACATATTAAAACTGGAGTAGTGGAATCACCTATTCGAAATTAAAGTAAGGAAGTAAAGTATCTGTATATCAATATCGGGCTCAGCAATCTCCACAGATCGAAATGAATAGTAGGTCTCATTGCAAACACGGGAGACGTATTTCATACCCAGCCAACCCCGTTTTCGCTTCTATGAGAAGGGGTTGGATAGGGTATGAAAGTTAATACTCGGACCACGTTATGGGGTAAATCCATAATAAATTGTAAAACCAAGTATGCATCGTTAAGCCCAGAATGATTGTTAAGCCCAGTATAACCCATAGCTATCACTAGGATATTAACGGAATAATGGCACTGGTCTATATATATATATATATATATATATCATTCGCAACATCTTGTACACTGCTTCGCAGCATTACTCGAATGATGTTAAAGGTCGTCATCGCGCCTTAGATTCCCGACAAAACAAATTTGCCTTCAGAATCAAAGTTATCATCCAAATTGTGCAATGTCATTCAGCCGATTGCTCTATCAATAGTTTACTTAAATGAAAGCAGTGATAAAACCTTCATCTGCATCGTAAATAAAAAATAACATCCAACGCAACTCATACATCAACACGTGTGGCTAAAGGCCATATTGTTTACATAGCAACAGTGCAGTATTGTTTGTGCCGTTGCCTTCCACAATCCGGCTAAAAAATGTCAAGATTTTGAAGATACCGAAGCTCGATATACCCACCAGGCGGGATTCCGAAGAATGACGGAATTGCCGAGTTTTCACGATTGAATATATATAACTAAACGTTTGTTCCACCGAAAAAAGTCCAACGGTTGTTGACGGATTGTTACAGTAACTATCGTCTTGAATAAACGGTATTATAATACGGAAGAAAATATTACATAGCGTGATTTTTCTAAAATATCAGCCAGTGACACAACAGGAAGAAAAACATATACATTCCTTTGAGCACTCACACAGAGAAAAAAAGAGTCTTAAGAAACGATCATAGATCACACAGACGATATCACAAATTTGTAGCATATTGGCTGACATTCTCTTTGCAGACAGATTAAACGGACATGCAACAAAACAAATACAGAATGGTTTTATCGAGTTGGTTGATTTAAATATCGAGGTGTTTACATCCATCAAACAGGAAATTAAATAAGTACACCCAAAAGGTTGCAGGTTATATCACCATAAAGTTTTGTTAGGGGTATTTAGTGTGATGTACGGATAAATAAAATGTTAATCCCCTTTTATCGAACCAAAACAGTTTCGCCTAAATAATGAAGTAAATGAATCGCTGCCCAATAAATTCAATTGTAATGGAAAGAACGATATACAAAAATGAGAAAATTAGTTATATAGAAATCACAGAACCCAAACGCAATGGCACCGTACATCCACACTGTACCACAAAGAAAGAGCATATTAACTATACAATGAAAAGGACAATACACAAAGAGTTATGAAGACTGTGTTACATATTTGTAATGGCCATTAGGCAATATGGCCCACTGGTCAGCTGAAGTCGATTTTTTGAGTACACAACCTCGCTGTTATCCTGTCTTCAGCGCCCAAATTGACATGGCAGTTTATAGCCTCGGTCAACCGACCCGCTTCTGATTTCTTCGTTACGCTATGCTACACGGATCCAGAACCAGGACCTGCGGGGAACTACGACGTTTAAAATCGCCCTCTCGTTTTGGGCGATTTTGGCGAGATTTTCAGAGATTCAACGACACTTTCAAAACACTTATTTCTAAATAAATTTCATAATAATTTCTTACTTCCAACTTTTGAGAAGCAGCATGTGACGTCAAAAATGGTAACAGGTGCATCAACAATTGACGTTGTACGTTTATTTACAACATGACGTCACGCAAACGTCAACTTTATGCACGTGAAAAACACGCGCGAATAAATAGGACTAATCGCTAGTGGGCGCTTTAATTGGCCTAATCTTCCCAGACCGATATCTGCAAGTAAGACATATGCATGATACGGTCTAGCTGGCCGGGACTAATAAGACTAACATCTAGAAGCTTTCTTATATATGTTTGAAGCGGCGGCCATAGTGGTACTATACTAATAAAAAAGACGGACATGTGGCTCCGGTTTCAATTTGTGTTTCTTCACCAAGGGTCAAGACGTTTGTATTCAAAATCAAGCGTCCAAGTTAATCAAGACTAAGTGACATTACATTTATAATGGCCTTACGCCTTATGACAACATGATGTTTAATATCTACGTCGTACATTTTTGAGTGTTATTTCATTTTCAATTGCCTTACGCCTTATGACAGCATGCTGTTTAAAATCTACGTCGTACACGCTTGCGTACGCGTGTTATTACACGTTTAAAATCTACGTCGTACACGCTTGCGTGTTATTACACGTTTAAAATCTACGTCGTACACGCTTGAGTGTTATTACATGTTCAATGGCCTTACGCCTCATGACAACCATCTACGTTGTACACGCTTGAGTGTTATTACATTTGCAATGGCATTACGCCTCATTACAACATGATGTTTAAAATCTACGTCGTACATCTTTGAGTTGTATTACATTTTCAATGGCATTAAGCCTCATGACAACATGATGTTTAAAAGCTATGTTGTACACGTTTAAGGAGATTGATTGGGAAAGGACGTAGTGCTGAGATTTTTTAAAATTAGTATTTAAAGCTTCTTTGGTATCATTTAGAAACAAAATTACCAAAGGAAAAGGGTATTTTTTCTCCCAATATTTCCAACTCCAAAATTCACTAATAAGATGAAAAATAGAGTCATTGAACATTTTCAATTTTTTTTTCATAGCATTACATTTATTGCAAAACAATAATTTTCGATTACATATATGCATATCCTTAAAAGCATACACAAACAACTGTAATCCTCATTCGTCTTTTTACTTTAAAAAGCGAACATACTTGGACCGTACCCCACTCATCTTTTTACTAAAAAAATAATTCAAGATAAAAAAGTATGTTCTAATGCTCAACTTTTCTTAAAACTTGTATATGACAAAGTCCTATGACACTTCTTTCAAAACAAGTAAAAATATATATAGGTCATACGCATTCTAATGATTTTTAAAATTCTTTAAATTAAACACAGTTTGAAGTTATTGTGACATTTTCACTGTACACACAATTTTGACATAAAGATCGAATATAAATCTATTTTTATATATGTATTCCACTACTGAAAAACAAAACTCTTATTTTTTCTATAGCAAAGGCTAAATTCTACTCAGAGCTACCAATACCCCTATTTTTTTGACAACAAAAAATGATCACAAATGACGGAAAAATATGAAAAAAATGTTTTTGCTTAAAATTAGATATGTTACCGTGTCCTACATTATGTCCATATCTACAAGAATGCCAAAAATGAAACAATTATGTTGTCAACTAAAGCTATGATTCTTAGACTTGAAAATGTCAAAACTATCCCAGCTGTGCCGGCGCTTTTTGTCCGCTCGGCGCTTTTTGTTCGTGACATTTTTGCTCATAAAAGAATGTAGTCAAACGGCGCTTTTTGTTCGAATAACACTTTTTGTCCGCAGACATTTTAAACAATCGGCGCTTTTTGTCCGCAGATTTTTTAGAAATGACATTTTATGCACGGATCGATATTTCTCTCCTAGTGATAAATGTTGCGTGCAACCGTACCTGAAACATTACTGATACTAATAAAATATGTTTAAATCGAGCCTTGCGGACAAAAAGTGCCGTTTTCTGCGGACAAAAAGCGTCGTTCGGACAAAAAGCACCGTTTCCTGCGGACAAAAAGCGTCGTTCAGACAAAAAGCGACACATTTTTGAAAAACCTGCGGAAAAAAAAACGCAATTCGGACAAAAAGCGCCGATTTTTTAAAAAGTCTGTGGACAAAAAGCGTAATTCGGACAAAAAGCGCCGTTTGTCTACATTTTTTTATGCGCAAATCAATTACGTTAAGCCTCATGACAACATTATTTTTAATATCTGTGTTGTATACGTTTTAGTTAGTATAGTAACGAATACTTAATGCACTTTTCAATAGCCTCAAACCTCATAACAGCGTTGTATTTAATATTTGTGTTGTGCACGTTTTAGTGTATTGTGCACGTTTTAGTGTACGTTACAGTTGCACTTTGTCTGAAGATAACTTTATGTTTAATAGTTGCGTTGTAGTGTATATTTGAGTGGTACATGTTTTAGTGTACGTTTGAGTGGTTTATTGTATGTTTGAGTGGTACATGTTTTAGTGTATGTTTGAGTGTTTAGTATATGTTTGAATGGTGCATGTTTTAGTGTATGTTTGAGTGGTACATGTTTTAGTGTACGTTTGAGTGTTTAGTGTATGTTTGAGTGGTGCATGTTTTAGTGTATGTTTGAGTGGTACATGTTTTAGTGTACGTTTGAGTGGTACATGTTTTAGCGTACGTTTGAGTGGTACATGTTGTAGTGTACGTTTGAGTGTTTTAGTGTATGTTTGAGTGGTACATGTTTCAGTGTATGTTTGAGTGGTACATGTTTTAGTGTATGTTTGAGTGGTTTAGTGTATGTTTGAGTGGTTTAGGTGTATGTTTGAGTGGTTTAGTGTATGTTTGAGTGGTTTAGTGTATGTTTGAGTGGTACATGTTTTAGTGTTTATTTGAGTGGTTTAGTGTATGTTTGAGTGGTTTAGTGTATGTTTGAGTGGTACATGTTTTAGAGTTTGTTTGAGTGGTTTAGTGTATGTTTGAGTGGTACATGTTTTAGTGTATGTTTGAGTGGTACATGTTTCAGTGTATGTTTGAGTGGTTTAGTGTATGTTTGAGTGGTTTAGTGTATGTTTGAGTGGTACATGTTTTAGTGTTTGTTTGAGTGGTTTAGTGTATGTTTGAGTGGTTTAGTGTATGTTTGTGTGGTACATGTTTTAGTGTTTGTTTGAGTGGTTTAGTATAGGTTAGAGTGGTACATGTTTTAGTGTATGTTTCAGTGGTACATGTTTTAATGTATGTTTGAGTGGTACATGTTATAGTGTATGTTTGAGTGGTTTAGTGTATGTTTGAGTAGTACATGTTTTAGTGTATGTTTGAGTGGTTTAGTGTATGTTTGAGTGGTACATGTTTTAGTGTATGTCTGAGTGGTACAAGTTTTAGTGTATGTTTGAGTGGTTTAGTGTATGTTTGAGTGGTACATGTTTAGTGTATGTTTGAGTGGTACATGTTTTAGTGTATGTTTGAGTGGTATATGTTTAGTGTATGTTTGAGTGGTACATGTTTAGTGTATGTTTGAGTGGTACATGTTTTAGTGTATGTTTGAGTGGTTTACCGTATGTTTGAGTGGTACATGTGTTAGTGTATGTTTGAGTGGTTTAGTGTATGTTTGAGTGGTTTAGTGTATGTTTGAGTGGTACATATTTTAGTGTATGTTTGAGTGGTACATGTTTTAGTGTATGTTTGAGTGGTTTAGTGTATGTTTGAGTGGTTTAGTGTATGTTTGAGTTGTACATGTCAGTGTATGTTTGAGTGGTTTAGTGTATGTTTGAGTTGTACATGTTTTAGTGTATGTTTGAGTGGTTTAGTGTATGTTTGAGTGGTACATGGTTTAGTGTATCTTTGAATGACGAATACTTATAATATGCTTTCATATTGTCCCGGTTACTTTGCAGTTAGCTAATTGTGCTGTATTCTGCGATATTGCACATTGGCAAAAGTTGCTTCTTACCAATGTGCGATATCGGGATATTGCATGTCGGTAAGCGGGGACTTTCAGCTGTATTCAAACGGAAATGGATCCGGTGTCAACATAAAAAACGGCTCGATTTTCCAAGTTCTGCGAAAGAAATTAAAAAACTAATTAAATATTCACTCACATGCTGATTTAAATTATCAAAAATGATCAGAAGGCTTCAGAAAATTGCTTGACGTTTTTAATGATATCAACCGACGTCAAAGTCATACGTGGATGATTCCGCACAAAATGAAAGACAAGATACGAACTTTCACTTCATCCTATAGAATACCACAGTAATGAAAATAACAATTATACAATTTATATCAATCAAATATATACAATAAAAACGTTCTTGACTTTTTTGACATTTTCTTTTTCTTTTTGAAAACTGAACATTTCAAGCAAAGTGTGCGTTGTTTCCTACATCTTCAACTTAAACGTGTGTTGAACCGTAAATTTCACAGAAACGAATTCTTCACACGTGTGAGGAATTCGTGCGAATTCTTCACACATGTGAAGAATACGTGCGGATATTTCACAAAAATCACACGAATATGTCACAAATTTGTGAAATTTACGTTTGGCATCTCTACTCAGTACCCTAGTAGAGCAAAAACGTATGTTTCACATGTTTAAACAGCACGAAAAAAATGCAATAAATGATTGTTTAGACGAAAACGTCACATCTACATACAGATCGGCGAAAATATAACATTATTAGAAAAATAGGCGGAGCACAACACAACACGACAGAACAGAACAGAACAGAACAGAGAATGGAAAAGAACAGAACAGAATAGAATAGAATTCCCATTAATGGTGTGCAGTTTTAACGGCAACAAACAACGTGCTCCATCGTCGTGTTTTCGTGCAAGCGGAAGCTGCGATGACGATGCGTAAGCGTTTCTATTGAGAAAAAGTATAAAAATGTACAAAATGGGTACAGATACCAATTGTGCGCAATTATCACAATTTTCTTGTGACTATAATAGTTCAATACAACACAACATTGTGTCACTTGGGATATACTGTAAAATAAATGCGGGAGGAAGAAACCATCATTCTTCTTTTAAACTAGATGCCCAAGGGCAACATGTCCAGCCCGCCAGTGCGACCTTGACCTTTGAGACACGGGGTCTCCTTATAAAGAACATTTGTGTCAACTTATTTGAAAATCCCTCTCTGCATAAGGAAGCTACAGCCCGGACAAAATCGGACAGACGGACTAACGCACATACACCGAACTGTCATTGTGACCGCTATGTCAAGATGACCGCAAGCGGGCGTGACACAAATGTTAGAAAAAATAGAAAAGAAAACAAGAGGGTCATGATGGCTCTAAATCGCTCACCTGAACTCAAAAGCTCAACAAGTTTGGTACCTGTATGTACCTTAGTAGTTATAGGCCCGACAAGCTATTTCTGTTAACATTAAAGGTCAAGGTCACAGTGATCCAATAATGGTACGTGGCACTCTGTCGTCCTAAAATGAATCAACGTACCAAGATTGGTACCTCTAGGTGCTGTAGAAAAATCAATTGGTTATGGTCCTTACTAGATTTTTCTATTTCTGACCTTGAAGGTCAAGATCACAGTGACCCAGTTTTGGCACCCAACATCTCAGCATCCCAATATGTATCCACATACCAAATTTGGTACTTGCATGTGATGTATTATATGAGTTATTGCTCGGAAAACCAATAGAACAATCATTGCTAAATCAGGAGCGCATAACTCTGCTTTTAATGATCCTATCTAAGCAAAAGTTTAACTTGACCAAACGCAATATGACATTTTTGCTAAATCGAGGGCATAACAACTTTGGGGTTTCTAGCCCATACTCGATCTTGACCGAGATCTTATAGTCATACACATTCTGTCCAAATATTATTAAGATTGATCTTGAAATAAAGCGTCTAGAGTGTTAACAAGATCAAATACAGTTTCTTGCTAAATCAAGGGAAATAACTCTGGTGTTACTAGGCCGATATGACTGAAACTCGAACTTGGCTTGCATTTTATAAACATTCCCATTCTGCCTTAATATGATTCCGATTGGTCAATAATTGACTCTACTGTAGTGTGTTAACAAGGTAGAATATGACATTTTTGCTAAAACATGGGCCATAACTCTGGTCATACTTGTACGATCTGGCCCATAATCGAACTTGGCCGAGATCTTTAGGTCATATATGTTTTATCCAAGGTTGGTCATTTGCTTGAAAAATGTGGCCGCTAGACTGTTAACATACCAATTGTAGGATATAAGCGATAAACTGTATCCTGTCAGCCGGCTGTGAAAAATACGTTCGTACAAAAAAGTAAAAGAAAAGTCAAATGTATATGTCACATTTTCGATTAGTGATATTTACGGCCGTATTTGTAACACAAGTGTGAAGAATTCGTTTCTGTGAAATTTACGGTTCAACAAACGTATATATTGAAACAATTAACAGTAATTAGTAGATATATGCGTGTGTAGAATGTGTAAAATTGAACACGTTTTTCCGTTTTCTTATTCGATCTGCTGAACATCTCTCTTTGTCTCTCTCTGTCTCTGTCTCTCTGTCTCTCTGTCTCAAATAAAATCGTAACGGAACTGTATTAGGCAAGTTGTATTGTCTTACTCTGAAAAAAATAAACTATGTCGCCTATTTAGCAATACTATAGCTATATTTCGTATCACCTTTCTATCTAGTCTTTAAGTGCGCCTTTTGTTCATTGAGATTTAAGATTGAGATTAGTTTATTTTGTGGAAAGTAATCGTTTCGAGACGCGGACTTCAGAACTCTTGTTTCTTCTTTATTTATTTATTTATTTATTTATTTATTTATTTGTGTGCACATGTTCCGTACATACGTTATACATCATACTATTTATGTGTATGCACATGTTCCGTACATACGTTATACACCATACTATTTATGTGTATGCACATGTTCCGTACATACGTTATACACCATACTATTTATGTGTATGCACATGTTCCGTACGTACGTTATACATCATACTATTTATGTGTATGCACATGTTCCGTACATACGTTATACACCATACTATTTATGTGTATGCACATGTTCCGTACATACGTTATACACCATACTATTTATGTGTATGCACATGTTCCGTACGTACGTCATACACCATACTATTTATTTGTATGCACATGTTCCGTACATACGTTATACATCATACTATTTATGTGTATGCACATGTTCCGTACATACGTTATACACCATACTATTTATGTGTATGCACATGTTCCGTACATACGTTATACACCATACTATTTATGTGTATGCACATGTTCCGTACGTACGTTATACATCATACTATTTATTTGTATGCACATGTTCCGTACGTACGTCATACACCATACTATTTATTTGTATGCACATGTTCCGTACGTACGTCATACACCATACTATTTATTTGTATGCACATGTTCCGTACGTACGTCATACACCATACTATTTATTTGTGTGCACATGTTCCGTACATACGTGATACATCATACTATTTATGTGTATGCACATGTTCCGTACATACGTGATACATCATACTATTTATGTGTATGCACATGTTCCGTACATACGTGATACATCATACTATTTATGTGTATGCACATGTTCCGTACATACGTGATACACCATACTATGTATTTGTGTGCACATGTTCCGTACATACGTTATACATCATACTATTTATTTGTGTGCACATGTTCCGTACATACGTTATACACCATACTATTTATTTGTGTGCACATGTTCCGTACATACGTGATACATCATACTATTTATTTGTGTGCACATATTCCGTACATACGTGATACACCATACTATTTATTTGTGTGCACATGTTCCATACATACGTTATACATCAAACTATTTATCTGTATGCACATGTTCCGTGGGAGGGGGTGGGGGGGGGGGGGGGGGGGGGGGGTACAATTTACAGTATACAATTTATGTTTTAATTTACTGAAAATGAAAGTAGGAAAACGGTGACCAGGACAAAATACCTTAACACGCACGTCATTGAATCAATAACCATTCACCGTGAAGTTACTAAAGTTTAACTGTGAAACTTTTCCTGGTCACGAACCGTATCTGTTTAATAGCTTCTAGACGCGGACAATCCAACTTCGGGATACTATTACTATTACAGGGTAGGCTATATATATATATTTATTTTATGATATGCAATGAAATTCTGTATTTTATCAGTGAAATAAAAGTGTTATTCCACACTGTGGAATATAGAGTTTTATTTCACAGTAGGTGCCGGGACTACTTTTGTTGTTCTACCATATTTTCCCTAAAAATATGTTTGTAAAATCATAAAATAAAAAGAAAATTTGTTGTTTTGGAGTGAATAACATATTTTATTTCATCTCAAAGTGAGAAAACTTTTATATTTTCACTCATTCTTCGCATTCATGAAAATATAAAGTTTTCTCACTTCTCGATGAAATAAAATATGTTATTCACTCCAAAACAACAAATTTTCTTTTTATTTTATACTGGTACACATGGAGTTTGACATTATAAACGTTACCATTGGTGTCGTTAATAAAAAAGTGAATTCATATCTCGGTGTGGTTTTGTTTCGGTAGAACTAAGGTTGTATATGCATGTATATAAAATAGCACAACGATAGTTATATGTAAATGAAATAATTACACTATAGTTATATGTAAATTAAATAATTACAACGATAGTTATATGTAAATGAAATAATTACACTGTAGTTATATGTAAATGAAATAATTACACTATAGTTATATGTAAATGAAATAATTACAACGATAGTTATATGTAAATGAAATAATTACAACGATAGTTATATGTAAATGAAGTAATAACAACGATAGTTATATGTAAATGAAATAATTACAACGATAGTTATATGTAAATGAAGTAATTACAACGATAGTTATATGTAAATGAAATAATTACAACGATAGTTATATGTAAATGAAGTAATTACAACGATAGTTATATGTAAATGAAATAATTACAACGATAGTTATATGTAAATGAAGTAATTACAACGATAGTTATATGTAAATGAAATAATTACAACGATAGTTATATGTAAATGAAATAATTGACCCAGTTAATATGATACTTTCACGTTATGTTTCGAAATATAACCTCCGTGGTCGAGGGGTTAACGACGTTGCGTTGTAAACCTTCTCGCCTCTCACCGCTGCGGGTTCGAATCCCACTGGGGATGTAAGTGAGAACGTGTCGATTCTCACGAATATAAATTACTGTTGCTACCCAGGAATAAGTGGGTGGTCTGCCTCCACCACAAAAAAATCAACCCTCATGCATAGCCTAAAATGTGCTGAAAAACTGACGTTAAACACCAAACAAACTGTTTCGTACTTTCACTTTCTGTTTCGTACTTAACAAAACCGATATTAAATAAGTTGAATACGTTTGAATCACATTCTTTCCTTATTCGGGCTATTACATGCAATTGTCTGCGCACTTATAAACGGTATAATATTGGTCTTTTCATAGAGCGTTATTATTCATGAATATAGAAATTCAGATAACTATTACTGTGTATGGAAACCATTGAACGCTCTACTACTGTGATGGACTTTGACCTAATTCGAGATTCCATATACTGCATATAGTGCACAGTGAAGCGTGAATTTGCTGTACCCCTCGTGTATGGAGATAGTAAATTGTGAATTCCACTTTCTGTATAATGTTTTGAGAAATACATTTTGTTCTAATAAAATTCCAAGGAAGTGTTGTATAGATATATGTGTGTTTTATATTGAGAATAAAGTTGCTTTAGACCTCACTGTCCAAAAAACGCAATATTCGGGAGGCGTTTCATAAAAGTAATGTATTGTTGGAATAGCCTGATGATGCTGATGCGGCCATCTTTTTTTCACACATGAAATCAAAGAGAGCAGTTGACATTGTACAATTAGGCGTATACACTTTGTCGTAAGTAGAATTTGTGTTGTAATGTGGAGAGGGTTGACACCGTCGACTGTTGTACGTATGAATAAAGTGTGCAGACGCAGTTGATGACTGGTTTGTTATTGTTTGTCAACTTCGTGTTTGTATAGCGTGACCTAGTTTACTGCGCTTGATCTGAATCTGAATAGGTACGTCGAAGTAACCAATACTGGCTTTTATTCAACGGGCTGGTGTGCGCGTAAAATTTAGTCTGGTAATGTTAATTCACGTCTGAAGCTTTCGATGGTCAGTTGCTTCACAATATTGTCACTGAGTTTATTCCAATCTATCACTGTTCTTGGGAAGAAAGAGTATTTGAAATTATCACTATTTGTCTGTATTAATTGGAAACACTTTGTGTTATTGTTCACTTGGTTTGCAACAATGTTTTTATGTATGTAGTCCTCGTATTTCTTAGCTCTAATTGTTCGTTTAGGCCTAAGGGGATTTAGATAGTGTTCAATATTAATAGCTGGGACGTGCCCTTCCACCACCTTGTACAGGAACGTCAGCCGCTGGTGGCGTCGTCTTTCTTGTAGTGGGGCCAGTTCCAGGTCCTTCAGCATGGCGGTCACACATCCATCTTGTCTGGATCTGTAATCCTTCTTGATGACATAATTTGTTTGTCAATCAATTTCCATGATTAAATATACGGGTGAAAAGTCGGAGGGTAGTGTGTCCACAAACATGCCCCTTAAATGTGTAGTTGATGTTTGCGCATTTGGTAACCGTATTACGTTAAGTAGCTATACTAAAGTAAAAACGGGAAACCCTCGGATGTTTTCATTTACCGCCATTTTTTTCCTGTTTGGCGCGTTAATTTGTTTCAGCGATTCAGCGAAGTGAATCGTCGTATTAAACGCATGTATTGTAAGTAATATGCTAAACTGTAACAGTATAATCTGTTTTAATTGGAATTTGTGTGTATATGCGTTGAAGAGTGGTACAAAAGTGTCGTATGTTTAGTGTCTTCATAGCGACAGGACAATTGTTATCAGAATAGAATGGAATATTTCCATTGAGAAACAATAGTGAAGTTCAGTGACTTCCATTTGATGCAAGGTGACCACGAGCGCGACTCCTTTATCAAAGAATGACTTGGATCCTACATGTATCTATGTATCTACCGATACTGCAACACCCCCTTTCGACGATTATGTGCAGGTTCCCTGGGTAGAACCAGTATTAAGCAATGTGTATTAATTGTCTTGCTCAAGGATAAATGACATGGCCACGGCGAGGATCCAACCCACGACCTTTTTGATCTGAAGTTCGGTGCTCTACCACTGAGCCACGTACTCCACTTTAAATGTAAAAGGATAATTCTCTCTGATTTCTTGTACTGGTTGTACCCAGACAAAGTACGTGGTCTGCCTCCACCACAGAAAATTGTCCATGATATGTAACCCTACATGTGTTGAAAAATTACGTGCCACACATGCTTGATGGTGTGTGACAGGTGTCGCTGAAGAGTGATCTGTGTGTTTTTTGCGCATGGCATGCCGGTAAGCAATGGTGGTGTAAGCAATAGTACCGTCTCCTGTGTGTTATATTGTCGGGGAGGACTGGGCACTATCTTCTAATTTTGACAGGTTAATTTCTATATACATACTCGTGTCAGATCCATAAATTGGCCAATATTTGTCACAAGTTGACTGATATAATGTATTAAATAGTTTGTCGCCAAATCTTGATTAGCTTGTGGCAAAATAGCAGAATACCCATTTATTATTTGGAAATAAAAGTACTTCAAAAGCCATGAAAGAGAAAGCGTTATGTTTAGATGGTTAGATGATGGTAAATAAAAGCATAAGGTTGCACTTATTAAGGTACAAACTTTTGTGTTTATACAAACGAATAATATGTTACAAAATGTTTTATAAATTTACTGAAATATAAAGTAATCCAGTGGCGCTTATGCGTATGTAGGCAAAAGTCATATACAAAGAAATGAATTTTACATGCTTAAAACTTGACTGAAAAAATGTGAAGACGTTGGTGAGCATATTGTAAATGTCAAAGAAAACACATCTTGTTTTCATTGGTGGAATGCATGTGATTAAATGTTATGTCACTTTCAAGAGTGATCTTGTATTTTGTATCAATTTTACATGTAAATGTGACTGGGGACGACTAAAATGTGTAAAATTAAATTTCAAACCCTGCCTATATGGCCATTCATATATTAATACCTTCATTTGTCTATGGTAGAGGCTTATATGGACATTCATGTATTAACACCTACAATTGCCCATGGTGGAGGCACACAAGATGTGAAGCCGCTTTGTCTGGCTCATTTTCCTTTGTGGTTGT
Source organism: Cyrtodaria siliqua (assembly GCA_037043455.1). Lineage (NCBI taxonomy): Eukaryota > Metazoa > Mollusca > Bivalvia > Adapedonta > Hiatellidae > Cyrtodaria > Cyrtodaria siliqua. The sequence goes on from JAWPHD010010351.1 coordinate 14,499, forward strand.
TATTGAAATATACCCTAATTTGACATTGTGTGGTTCATGCTGAATAGACCGTGCGCTTTTCAATCTTCACAAGTCTTCGAATTAATGGTACATTTTACAAAACAGATACTGTTACCATGTGTTTTCCTTCCAAGGTTTAGCAAACTTTATTCCCCGTGCCCTTTTTCACAGGATGTTTTGGATTGTATTTTCAGTGTACACGTACCCTGCATTGGTGTGAGTCCTGCTACAGGTGTTGAAAAAAAACAGCAGTGAGTGAAGACCTCCCAGGTTAGTATTTTACACTGGAGTAACCTGTGATGTTTTATTTTGGCATTATGACTTTCCCTACATCATCTCTCACTTGCAAGTGGTAAGCAATGGAGATACATATATTTTAACTTACACGATCCATGACTGTCATGTCAATATGTGCATATCGATTATGGGATAAAGTAGACCTTGTATCGGTGGAGCTAAGGCTGTGGTTTTGTAAAACCTGGTAGTCCTAGTTGTGTACGAATCTTCTCACACAGTCTTCAGCCGTTTCTTTGTTTTAACCATTCGAGTTTGACCTATTTCGAGATTCCATATACTGCATATAGTGCACAGTGAAGCGTGAATTTGCTGTACCCCTCGTGTATGGAGATGGTTAATTGCGAATTCCATTTTCTGTATATGTTTTTGAATCGATGTGAAATACATTTTGTTCTAATAAAATTCCAAGGAAGATTTATATAGATGTATATGGTTTTTATAGTGAGTATAAAGTTGATTAAGACCTCACTGTCCAGATCGCCAATACTCGGGAGGCGTTTCATGAAAGTAATGTGTTACTGGAACAGCCTGACGTCATAGCAATCCATTTCCGTTTTGATCCGGCCATTCCTCCATTTTGTTTTCTTTTGTGCAGAAAGAGTGCTCCAGTTAGGACGAAACAATTTATCGTAAGTAGAATATGTGCAAGTTTACACTTTCTACTGTCATACGTGTCAATAAAGTTAGCACACATTTTCAGTTTATGAATGTTTTGTGTTGTCACGGATTGATCTACATGAAATTAGTCTTGATCATGTTCGACGCCTGATAATTTTGTAAACAAGCAACCGTCGCAGATGATCTAGACTACGTATTTGTTATTCATTCTGCATGTTTAAAAAATCGAGTGAACAATTGGAAGGTTGTGTGAGCATAAACATCCCCTGACGATTCTAGTCGTCGTTTGCATATTTGGTAATCTGTAGTATCTAAACTAAAAGAAGAATACCTAGACGGAGACGTGAGAACCATGGCTGTTGTGGTAGTCAGTGTCATTCAGACCCTGTGTATACCGAATGTGTCTAGGATATTTGTGTATGACTCATGTTTTAGGAGACTTCCAGACATATTTATCTTGTGTTCTTTTGTTGCCATATAATTTTGGAAACTTAACCCTGCGGTCGCCAAGTGTTAAGCATACTTGACTCGAGTCCCAGAAATCGCGTGTATGATTTCCAGTGGGGTCACATCCCAGATTTTTCAAACAAACTCCCGCAGTATCTTACTTGGGCATGGTACTGTGAATATAGGTCATCCTTCGGAGGGATGTAAAGTAGTCTGTCCAGTGTACAGGGAGAACTATACCCTGTGCAATATCTCTCTGAACTTCTGTGTTAAAGCAGAAATTTGTCCTAAATCAACAAATCCGTTGTTGATATGTTTTTAATTATCAAATATCATTATAAATACGATGGTAACTATGCTATTGATGTATTTTTAGTGAAAATATGTTTTTAAAGATAAAAACAGAAAAGACGAACAGGCTACGCTAAAAAATTGAAAAAAAATCAAAGGGGGAAAACTCTTCCTCGTAAAACCGAAAGTGACGTCATTGGGAACAAAACGAAACCATTTGTACATAGGGAAAGCACGCAAAAACAGTATAGTGTGTGTGAAAATGTCGGAATTAAGCGACTATGATGCTGAGTCAGATGAAATGCACGTGATAAGGTTGCACAATGTGCAACCTTACGATTTTGAGCCAGAATTCGTGTCTGAGGATGAAAATACCTCGGATTCATCAACCGATGGCGATGAGGAAGTTGAACGCGGTGCAGGTCATCGAAATTCTGAAAGTCACCAGCAACGCTGCAATATCTCGGTACATTTACACTAAGCGCGAAATGCAGTATATTCCGAATGAATGGACATGGTCTAATACTTGTACATTAATACGAGCGTCAGATTATAAGGACTTTATTTTTGCCGAAAAATAGACATTGAAAAAATATATTTAGAGTCTAGTAAGTATAATTGATAAATAAATAAATGTAACAGCATCTAATTTCTATAGTATTCTATATACCATAAGTCCCCGCCGCCTCCAAAAGAGTCTATAGTGGTGTATGAGATTCGGATTTGCAGTATGACACGCTCTCCACGTGCCGCCGTGAGCGGTGCAATACCGCCGCGGGGAGCCGCGTATTGCACAAGACGGATATATGATGCGTGAGAAACTAGTTAGTTCATCGCGCACGAAGATGATCTAAATAATATAGTCAAATGTATTATGAGCACGACATATTGTAGTATGTACATGTAGAGATCGAAAAAACAGACCTAACAATTTTTAGCTCTACTGATCAGAGATCAGCAGAGCTTATGCCGTGGTGCGGTGTCCGTCGTCCGTCCGTCCGTCTGTCCGTCCGTCCGTTAACTTTTTTTTTGTAGCGACTACTCCTCTGAAACTACTGAATGGATTTTCATGAAACTTTACAGAAATGTTGCCCATAAAGTCTAGTTGATCCTAGCAAAAATTCATGTTGATGTGAAATCCAAGATGGCCGCCAAAGCTAAAAATAGAGTTTTAAAATACAAGTTTGTAGCGACTTCTTCTTGAAAACTATAAGTGATATTGATATGGGACTTTTTCTAAAATGATCAGCATGACATGATGTTGATCCTAGTCAAAAATCGTTTTGATTCAACGTTAAACATGGCTGCCAGCGGCCATCTTTGTTTACATAGAGTTATATAGTAAAAACTTGTAGCGACTACTTCTCTGAAACTACTTGGCGGATTGTCATGAAACTTTACAGGAATGTTGCTCTTGATGTCTAATTGATCCTAGAAAAATTTCAGGTCGGCCGGATATTCAAGATGGCCGTCACAGCTAAAATAGATTTTTAAAAAATAAGTTTGTAGCGACTACTTCTTGAAAACTATAAGTGATATTGATATGGGACTTTTTCTAAAATGATCAGCATTACATGATGTTGATCCTAGTCAAAAATCGTTTTGATTCAACGTTAAACATGGCTGCCAGCAGCCATCTTTGTTTACATAGAGTTATATAGTAAAAACTTGTAGCGACTACTCCTCTGAAACTACTTGGCGGATTGTCATGAAACTTTACAGGAATGTTGCTCTTGATGTCTGATTGATCCTAGAAAAATTTCAGGTCGGAAATTCAAGATGGCCGTCACAGCTAAAAATAGATTTTTAAAAAATAAGTTTGTAGCGACTACTTCTTGAAAACTATAAGTGATATTGATATGGGACTTTTTCTAAAATGATCAGCATGACATGATGTAGATCCTTGGGGAAAATTATTTTGATTCGACGTTAAACATGGCTGCCAGTGGCCATCTTTGGTTACATAGAGTTATATAGTAAAAACTTGTAGCGACTACTCCTCTGAAACTACTTGGCGGATTGTCATGAAACTTCACAGGAATGTTGTTTTTGATATCTAATTGATCCTAAAAAAATTTCAGGTCGGCCGGAAATTCAAGATGGCCGTCACAGCTAAAAATAGATTTTTAAAAAATAAGTTTGTAGAGACTACTTCTTGAAAACTATAAGTGATATTGATAAAATGATCAGCATGACATGATGTAGATCCTTGTGGAAAATTATTTTGATTCGACGTTAAACATGGCTGCCAGTGGCCATCTTTGGTTACATAGAGTTATATCGTAAAAACTTGTAGCGACTACTCCTCTGAAACTACTTGACGGATGTTCATGAAACTTCACAGGAATGTTGCTCTTGATGTCTAGTTGATCCTAGAAAAATTAAACGTTAAACATGGCTGCCAGTGGCCATCTTTGGTTACATAGAGTTATATAGTAAAAACTTGTAGCGACTACTCCTCTGAAACTACTTGGCGGATTGTCATGAAACTTCACAGGAATGTTGTTTTTGATATCTAATTGATCCTAAAAAAATTTCAGGTCGGCCGGAAATTCAAGATGGCCGTCACAGCTAAAAATAGATTTTTAAAAATGTTGCTCTTGATGTCTAGTTGATCCTAGAAAAATTAAACGTTAAACATGGCTGCCAGTGGCCATCTTTGGTTACATAGAGTTATATAGTAAAAACTTGTAGCGACTACTCCTCTGAAACTACTTGGCGGATTGTCATGAAACTTCACAGGAATGTTGTTTTTGATATCTAATTGATCCTAAAAAAATTTCAGGTCGGCCGGAAATTCAAGATGGCCGTCACAGCTAAAAATAGATTTTTAAAAAATAAGTTTGTAGAGACTACTTCTTGAAAACTATAAGTGATATTGATAAAATGATCAGCATGACATGATGTAGATCCTTGTGGAAAATTATTTTGATTCGACGTTAAACATGGCTGCCAGTGGCCATCTTTGGTTACATAGAGTTATATCGTAAAAACTTGTAGCGACTACTCCTCTGAAACTACTTGACGGATGTTCATGAAACTTCACAGGAATGTTGCTCTTGATGTCTAGTTGATCCTAGAAAAATTTCAGGTCGGCCGGAAATTCAAGATGGCCACCACAGCTAAAAATAGATTTAAAATAAATAAGTTTGTAGGGACTACTTCTTCAAAACAATAAGAGATATTGATATGGGATTTTTTCTAAATTGATCAGTATGACATGATATTGGTCCTTGTCGAAAATCGTTTTGATTTGACGTTAAACATGGCTGCCAGCGGCCATTTTTGTTTACATAGAGTTATATAATGAAAACTTGTAGCAACTACTTCTCTGAAACTACTTGACAGATTTTCATGAAACTTCACAGGAATGTTGCTCTTAATGTCTTATTGATCTTAGCAAAATTTCAGGTCGGCTGGAAATTCAAGATGGCCGCCACGGTTAAAAATAGATTTTCAAAAAACAAGTCTGTAGCGACTACATCCTGAAATCAAAATCAATCAGTAGAGCTTCAAGGTCATTGACCTCTTGTTTTATTTAGAATATAAAGTATATATATGCTTGTAAAGCACTTATTTTACTTACTGCATGAGGTAAAAGCCGTTATTGTTGTTGTTTTGCCATACAACATTACTGAACTAAAATAATAGCTAGTAACATTATCAATTTTCTGCGTTTTAATAGACATCCATGAAACATTTTGTCATTATTTTCAAATCCAGAGACCGATATATAACTCTATATAAATCTATAACACTATTGGCAGAAGAAGGTGTATAATTTAAAACAAAACAAAAAAAAAATACTACAAAATATATATTGAAACAACGACAGTGTTTATTTCACCGAATTCATTTACATTCATATGCTAAACCTTTTTAGCGATCTTTTGAAAAAGACGGCTACATTATATTAGCGCCGTTCACGTAAGACGCATGCATCTAATTCAACAGCTAAACAATCACGATGTACAGATCTAAGACTATATACCTTTATACAATTTATCATACACATACCCGAGGAATTGCTAAGATAACTGAACAAAAACTTCTATCTTACCTCATTTAATAATTTCTTCCTCAACGCCGGTCGAATCGGCGAATAAAACTTGCACGGAGACGGCGGGGTTAGGCACTTCTCATTTTTGTAGGAAAATATTGTTGGTATCGCTGTTGTTTTTAATCTGCATGGCCGTCTGTCCTTCAAATTCAATGAAAATGAAACCAAAGGATGGATTTCCCACGAATCCAACTCAAAGTGTTTACTACAAACTCGCGCGTCTTTCGAAGGTTCCCATTTTTTTGACGCGACGGGCGATTTTCGTCGACAGCGGTCCACCCACAATTCAAATCTTAATCTATCATTAACCTAATTAGGAAAACGAAAAAAACTGATGTTATTAGATTGTCCTTTTTTATGCACACTTTGACACCCAGCTACAGCACACGGCATTTTTAACACGTACCATAAAACTTAATCCTACATAGACAATACTATACAACTCAATGCGACACCGCTGATCGTTTGGTACCAATGACGTCACAGGATCACGTGACACTTACCTGTATTCAAAAAGGGCGAAACTCAAGCGTGTGCGCTATGAGATAAAATTGGCTACTGTAAGAAAACGGGACAACCAATAAGTGTAATATTTGAACAGATTGTATATTATATACATATATTTCAGAATATATGCTAAAAAAACACGCTAAATTTCACCTTTAAGCAGTGATACAAAACCAGGGCCCTATATGAATTATATAGAGATTATTTAACTGCTGGGATCGATTATAGGGAAATCCTTCACAAGAGGTAGGCGTGTAGTTTTATTCACGAACGAGCGCATGCGAGTAAGTAAAAAAAACAAAGCACGTCTACCATCAAGTAAAGGATTACCCATAGTCGATCTCAGCAGTTAAATAATCTATTTATTACATTTTAAATTACGTTTTTGCAAACAAATATTCGCTTTATTGAACGTTGTCGGCGGATGATGTTGACGTCAGCAACACTTTATTGACGTCACGACTCAACGTCGCAACGTTAGTTATTATTGTGTTCTGAGTTAGATATTAATATTTAGCGATAATGAATATTCTTGCACTGAGTTCAAACACCTGCGCCTCTTTTAGCCATGTTGACGTACAGATAAAGTTGAGTGCTTCGGTGATGCCGAATAATTAAAAATAGACTGAATACAACATTTTTGTTCCTGAAGGATTTACTTTCGAGTGAAAAAAATAAACTTGATAACCAGTCACATTTAGCCAATCTCAATGGCTCGCTTATTTGAGAATTGACTGGAAACGGCGATGCATTCCGTTTGATATTAACCATCTTCACGGTAATGGATAAAATATGATATGCTGACAAAAACGGTTATTTTGCGTAATTTGTTAAACATAATTGGTACGCACCAATAAAGAAATTTAATTGTGTATTTAGCCTAATTTAGCGAGTTTTAACTGGGAATTTATGCAAATACCTTGCTTATCTGTAGCTCTGTTCTGTGACGTTTTATGTCATAGAACTATACCAAGCCTAGTTGCACTGCCATTGTTGTGTACTGGTTAATGAAATTGAGTTCTTTAAAGTTTTAATACACAAACTTTGTCACATTTCTGTGCCTTGATACGATGGCAGGGATGATTAGTGCCATGTGTAGTTGTGCATGTCATTGATGTGTTCCAGTTCAATGACTTTTGGCGGTGTTATGCCCCATTAAAGGACATAATACCATGCTTCCCATACCGGGAAAAAGTTCAGAACTTTTTTAAAGATTGTATTTAATTTATTGTAATTTTAATTTTTAAAAATTGTAAAGACTGAAATTTAAAAAAGGACAGAATGAATGCATGCATATATCATAAGAAAATACAAAAATGCAGACTCTTGTCACCATTTAGTATCGGGGGTTGAATTTCACAAATTTAGCCATCAGCTAAAAATATCCAGTGACTAAAAAATCTACTAGCTAAAATCGCTTCTCACTAGCATTTTTATTCAAGTAATAACGGGATGTAAATTCTGCTTCAAAATAGTGTTTTAGTATATATATGTAAGACGATTATTATGTGATAACTGACTATATACTAGACCGTCACTGTACAGTACTGTTTACTGCACTGTTTCATTTGTTTGTTATAATTTATTATTGATTATTGTTTGATGAGAAGGAAAATTTCCTGTATGGAACTATGAATTGTGAACCTTACCTTTCTCCGCGTTCGCTTAACTCCATCTCGTCATTTTGTCTCTTGAAAAAACGAAGTGATTTTGCGAGCAGACGATTCTGCCATGATAATTGATTGTGTAAAGTCCCGAGTTATCTTACAGGAATTTGATAGACGCTTGCACTAGTCTTGTTTACTGGATAAGCGTCAATCTGATACAGACTGCATTTACTATTTTCGTTTGACAATGAAGTTACACAAATAATCGTGGAATTGGAGAGAGGTTTGACTACATATGTCGTCGGACTATTTGTTGGTTCTGTCAGTCTGTCGTGGGTGAAATCCAATCAAGTGTGTGCTATTTATTTCTACTCGCAGAAAAAAGCAAGTGCTCGAAATTTTCAGTAGCAATCTGAAGAATCAACTTGCATTTTGCGAGTCCGTAAGAGTGAAATTCGACCCCTGAGTATTTTCATTAAATGCATTTCAGTATGCTAACATGCAGAGAAATAAAATAAATAGCAATATATTTAAAAAATGTAAGGCTAAACTGAGGCATATACAAGTTCAACTAACACCAGTTCCAAAGAATCTAGAAAGATCGCGCTGCAAATTCAGAAATGCTGCATACACCAATATTTTGAGTAATCGCACCTTTTGTATTGTTTCATGTTGATTGAACAATCAACCATAAAATTAACCCAATTCAGAAACAGCAGATTAAACACCGGTTCACACTTGCCATTGTTCCAGTTTACGCTACCGTGTGTACAACTAATTAGTAGGCACTTAAAGGGACACATGGCAATCTTGCAGTATTTGAAATGGGTGTCACAATTTATATATCCAGTATCATTTTTAGCTCTACTGATCAGAGATCAGCAGAGCTTATGCCGTGGTGCGGCGTCCGTCGTCCGTCCGTCCGTCCGTCTGTCCGTAAACTTTTATTTGTAGCGCCTTCACAGCTGAAACTACTGGATGGATATTCATGAAACTTTACAGAAATGTTGCCCATAAAGTCTAGTTGATCCTAGCAAAAATTCATGTTGATGTGAAATCCAAGATGGCCGCCAAAGCTAAAAATAGAGTTTTAAAATACAAGTTTGTAGCGACTTCTTCTTGAAAACTATAAGTGATATTGATATGGGACTTTTTCTAAAATGATCAGCATGACATGATGTTGATCCTAGTCAAAAATCGTTTTGATTCAACGTTAAACATGGCTGCCAGTGGCCATCTTTGTTTACATAGAGTTATATAGTAAAAACTTGTAGCGACTACTTCTCTGAAACTACTTGGCGGATTGTCATGAAACTTTACAGGAATGTTGCTCTTGATGTCTAATTGATCCTAGAAAAATTTCAGGTCAGCCGGAAATTCAAGATGGCTGTCACAGCTAAAAATAGATTTTTAAAAAATAAGTTTGTAGCGACTACTTCTTGAAAACTATAAGTGATATTGATATGGGACTTTTTCTAAAATGATCAGCATTACATGATGTTGATCCTAGTCAAAAATCGTTTTGATTCAAAGTTAAACATGGCTGCCAGCGGCCATCTTTGTTTACATAGAGTTATATAGTAAAAACTTGTAGCGACTACTCCTCTGAAACTACTTGACGGATGTTCATGAAACTTCACAGGAATGTTGCTCTTGATGTCTGGTTGATCCTAGAAAAATTTCAGGTCGGCCGGAAATTCAAGATGGCCGCCACAGCTAAAAATAGATTTAAAATAAATAAGTTTGTAGCGACTACTTCTTCAAAACAATAAGAGATATTGATATGGGACTTTTTCTAAAATGATCAGTATGACATGATGTTGGTCCTTGTCGAAAATCGTTTTGATTTGACCTTAAACATGGCTGCTTTGTTTACATAAAGAGTTATATAATGAAAACTTGTAGCGACTACTTCTTTGAAACTACCTGACGGATTTTCATGAAACTTCACAGGAATGTTGCTCTTAATGTCTTATTGATCTTAGCAAAATTTCAGGTCGGCCGGAAATTCAAGATGGCCGCCACGGTTAAAAATAGATTTTCAAAAAACAAGTCTGTAGCGACTACTTCCTGAAATCAAAATCAATCAGTAGAGCTTCAAGGTCATTGACCTCTTGTTACTTTTACCCTGGTTACATTTAAATAAATAAAATTTTAAGTATTCCTATTTCGTCTTATTATACTATAAGTTTTAATATATTACTGGTGCAATAATATAAAAAAACAAATAATAGAAAAAAACAAATGGCTTAATACAATTCTTATAATTAACATTAATGATTGAACAAATGCAATTTATGAAGAAAAACTAACGGGATGCTGCTAGTTTTTGAAAACTCAAGATTGCCATGTGTTCCTTTAACACTTATCAGGGATCGTAAAGTTCAAAAACACAGGCAGGCTGAGTATCTCTGGCTAATTCGTAAGCAAACATTTTCAAATTTTCTGTTTTGATCAGCCATTTTGGCCGCTAGAGGGCGCCACATTATTTGATGTTTTACCTGGCTCGATCAGGCAGTTAAATCTGTGAATAATGTCACAACTTTATATGACAGATAATGTTGAGCGTGGGGACACAAACCAGTTGATTGACAGCAAGAGGCGTAACAGTGGGCGGAGTCTTATCGCACCGACAATTTGACAGTGGTTTTCAATAAACACTGACATAATTAGTTTATCGATCTAAATAAACACTGACATAATTAGTTTATCGATCTAAATTGATTGTCACTAATTAGCTAAAACACTCAGCGGGATAGTGGTCTATAAACAGTGAAAGACTTTGTAAATTAGAATTTGGGATTTTTCGAGATCTGTTAGACAAAATCGGTCGGAAATTTGGATTCGCCAGACCGCCGATGTCTGGCGAATTTGGTGTGTATTTCTTACGGTTTTCATTCGCCAGTTCAATTACTTTTCGCCTATGGCGAATTAACCATTGGTATTCGTGAACAATCGTAAAGATGTGTTAATGCTCTGATCATACATATATTCAGAGAGTGTTTTTATACAATTGTGCTTTAAAAATATTATTTATAGTCAAAAGAATACATATAGCCGGAATACATATTTATAGCCGAAATCACCTATAGCGAATTGTCGGTTTTATAATGAAGGTCCTTTTTGTCCAGCTCCTCCAGTCTTTGCTTTATATAAAAATAGCGAATATAGCACTTAAATTGGACGTTTAGTTTCAAATAAAAAACTTTCTATCTTTATTTTGCTTTTCCATTTTGTTTCATGCCATTGCTACACCAAATAGAACTCGCTATTAATTTTACACAAACAAACCACACATGATGCTGTAATTCCAATGCAATGAATTAAAACAAATATATTCTACAATTTTCATTCTTATTGCCGCTCGTCGTCATAGTATATATTGTATACTATGACTTTTCTTGTTATATATAATAACACGTATACAACTAATATTACATTATTAAACGCTAAATTAGAAAAAAACAAATGTAAACCTCTTGACGTGTGACAATGCTGTGTTACAAAGGTATACTACTAATAAATCGGTACATATCGGTTTTTAGCTCTACTGATCAGAGATCAGCAGAGCTTATGCCGTGGTGCGGCGTCCGTCGTCCGTCCGTCCGTCTGTCCGTCTGTCCGTAAACTTTTATTTGTAGCGACTTCACAGCTGAAACTACTGGATGGATATTCATGAAACTTTACAGAAATGTTGCCCATAAAGTCTAGTTGATCCTAGCAAAAATTCATGTTGATGTGAAATCCAAGATGGCCGCCAAAGCTAAAAATAGAGTTTTAAAATACAAGTTTGTAGCGACTTCTTCTTGAAAACTATAAGTGATATTGATATGGGACTTTTTCTAAAATGATCAACATGACATGGTGTTGATCCTAGTCAAAAATTATTTTGATTCAACGTTAAACATGGCTGCCAGCGGCCATCTTTGTTTACATAGAGTTATATAGTAAAAACTTGTAGCGACTACTTCTCTGAAACAACTTGGCGGATTGTCATGAAACTTTACAGGAATGTTGCTCTTGATGTCTAATTGATCCTAGAAAAATTTCAGGTCGGCCGGAAATTCAAGATGGCCGTCACAGCTAAAAATAGATTTTTAAAAAATAAGTTTGTAGCGATTACTTCTTGAAAACTATAAGTGATATTGATATGGGACTTTTTCTAAAATGATCAGCATTACATGATGTTGATCCTAGTCAAAAATCGTTTTGATTCAACGTTAAACATGGCTGCCAGCGGCCATCTTTGTTTACATAGAGTTATATAGTAAAAACTTGTAGCGACTACTCCTCTGAAACTACTTGGCGGATTGTCATGAAACTTTACAGGAATGTTGCTCTTGATGTCTTATTGAACCTATCAAAATTTCAGGTCGGCCGGAAATTCAAGATGGCCGTCACAGCTAAAAATAGATTTTTAGCTCTACTGATCAGAGATCAGCAGAGCTTATGCCGTGGTGCGGCGTCCGTCGTCCGTCCGTCTGTCCGTCCGTCCGTTAACTTTTATTTGTAGCGACTACTCCTCTGAAACTACTGGATGGATATTCATAAAACTTTACAGAAATGTTGCCCATGAAGTCTAGTTGATCCTAGCAAAAATTCATGTTGATGTGAAATCCAAGATGGCCGCCAAAGCTAAAAAAAGATTTTTTAAATTCAAGTTTGTAGCGACTACTTCTTGAAAACTATAAGTGATATTGATATGGGACTTTTTCTAAAATGATCAGCATGACATGATGTTGGTCCTTGTCGAAAATCGTTTTGATTTGACGTTAAACATGGCTGCCAGTGGCCATCTTTGTTTACATAGAGTTATATAATGAAAACTTGTAGCGACTACTCCTCTGAAACTACTTGACGGATTTTCATGAAACTTCACAGGAATGTTGCTCTTGATGTCTAAATGATCCTAGCAAAATTTCAGGTCGGCCGGAAATTCAAGATGGCCGCCACGGCTAAAAATAAATTTTCAAAATACAAGTTTGTAGCGACTACTTCTTGAAAACTATAAGTGATATTGATATGGGACTTTTTCTAAAATGATCAGCATGACATGATGTTGGTCCTTATCAAAAATCGTTTTGATTCGACGTTAAACGTGGCTGCCAGCGGCCATCTTTGTTTACATAGAGTTATATAGTAAAAACTTGTAGCGACTACTCCTCTAAAACTACTTGGCGGATTTTCATGAAACTTTACAGGAATGTTGCTCTTAATGTCTAATTGATCCTAGCAAAATTTCAGATCGGCCAGAAATTCAAGATGGCCGCCACAGCTAAAAATAGATTTTTAAAAAAGAAGTTTGTAGCGACTATGTCTTGAAAACTAAAAGTGATATTGATATGGGACTTTTTGTAAAATGATCAGCATGACATGATGGTTATAAGAGTCAAACATTATTTTGATTCGACGTTAAACATGGCTGCCAGTGGCCATCTTTGTTTACATAGAGTTATATAATGAAAACTTATAGCGACTATTCCTGTGAAACTACTTGACGGATTTTCATGAAACTTCACAGGAATGTTGCTCTTGATGTCTAATTGATCCTAGCAAAATTTCAGGTCGGCCGGAAATTTAAGATGGCCGCCACGGTTAAAAATAATTTTTCAAAAAACAAGTCTGTAGCGACTACTTCCTGAAATCAAAATCAATCAGTAGAGCTTCAAGGTCATTGACCTCTTGTTAAAAAATAAGTTTGTAGCGACTACTTCTTGAAAACTATAAGTGATATTGATATGGGACTTTTTCTAAAATGATCAGCATGACATGATGTAGATCCTTGTGGAAAATTATTTTGATTCGACGTTAAACATGGCTGCCAGTGGCCATCTTTGGTTACATAGAGTTATATAGTAAAAACTTGTAGCGACTACTTCTCTGAAACTACTTGACGGATGTTCATGAAACTTCACAGGAATGTGGCTCTTGATGTCTAGTTGATCCTAGAAAAATTTCAGGTCGGCCGGAAATTCAAGATGGCCTCCACAGCTAAAAATAGATTTAAAATAAATTAGTTTGTAGCGACTACTTCTTCAAAACAATAAGAGATATTGATATGGGACTTTTTCTAAAATGATCAGTATGACATGATGTTGGTCCTTGTCGAAAATCGTTTTGATTTGACCTTAAACATGGCTGCTTTGTTTACATAGAGTTATATAATGAAAACTTGTAGCGACTATTTCTTTGAAACTACCTGACGGATTTTCATGAAACTTCACAGGAATGTTGCTCTTAATGTCTTATTGATCTTAGCAAAATTTCAGGTCGGCCGGAAATTCAAGATGGCCGCCACGGTTAAAAATAGATTTTCAAAAAACAAGTCTGTAGCGACTACTTCCTGAAATCAAAATCAATCAGTAGAGCTTCAAGGTCATTGACCTCTTGTTTAAAATGCTAAACGCTGAAAACGAACATTCAACAACATTCATTCTGCATTCCTTCTGCATTCATTTTCCGTTTGTTCAGCTTTTGTTCTGCGTTCGTTCTGCATTTATTTGGAGTACTTGTCTGTAATAGTAAGATCTGATACAAATAGTTTAATCACATGTATCTGATGATATGAAAGTAAGTTATCTGCCCTTGAATCTGTTATTTTGACCTTGTTACCACCATACCATTTCCATCGTTCATCCAATCGAAACCAAACAGAATGTGTGTTGAATATTCAAATCTTGGACAAGTTCTCCAATCATGCATAATTATCAGATAATACTAAAGTGAGTTATCTGCCCTTGAATTAGCAAACATGGCATAGCTTGACCTTGTTGCCTCAGTAGCCTTTCCATTTTACATCCAATATCAACAGTTTTTAGCTCTACTGATCAGAGATCAGCAGAGCTTATGCTGTGGTGCGGCGTCCGTCGTCCGTCTGTCCGTCTGTCTGTCTGTCCGTAAACTTTTTTTTGTAGCGACTTCTCCTCTGAAACTACTGAATGAATTTTCATGAAACTTTACAGAAATGTTGCCCATGAAGTCTAGTTGATCCTAGCAAAAATTCATGTTGATGTGAAACCACTACACCACAATGCTTCGGTGTATTCACTACCCACCGTTGGGTTGCACTTTTTAATGTAAGGGAAATAACTCAATAATTGTATAAAGTATTTAAATGATGATTTGTTTCCCTTACATTGAAGTTTGGAAAGTTTTATGGAATTGTTATTAAATGTATAAGTTTAATATGGTTGTGAATGCAAACCCAACAGAGGATTCATACAGACTTATTTTGAAGTTATTCTTATAATTCTGCAGTTTTTGCGATTATTTTATTTACTAAATTATACATCCCTCACCCTAACCTTACTTCGGTTTCACTTTTTATTGCATTTTTCGCATTTTTCGCTTTTTCATTTTTCCGACACCCAACTCTGAATTATACGCACAGTATAGGAGTATGCTCAGGTATGTCCCTATACTCTCAAACCCAGCATGTAATTAGTAGGAGATTAGTGTATTATGTAACACATAAGAGTATGCTCAGGTATGTCCCTATACTCTCAAACCCAGCATGTAATTAGTAGGAGATTAGTGTGTTATGTAACACATAGGAGTATGCTCAGGTATGTCCCTATACTCTCAAACCCAGCATGTAATTAGTAGGAGATTAGTGTGTTATGTAACACTTCCTGATAAGGGTCAATACAATACAGTGGAGTCAGAAATTATGCTGTGGGAGGCCCTATTCAGTGGAGTATGGTATATTGACTTACTGATGTTTGTATACATGTGACTATTTTATGAAATGAATAGAACAACAATCTTTAATACTGGAATAATAAATAGTTGAGAAGACAATCAAACATTAAATCTTCTATTAATCTTTTATACTTTGGTTTGTTTTAATTTATATAATCTGAAGAATAAAGGAAGGACTTATACAAGAAACTGTAAACTTTAACAGGGCTTTTTCTAGGTGTCTCACGGGGCAAAAAAAAAGGACCCTTTCCTAATGGAAAATAGTGTTTTTTTTTCAATTGTTGAATATATTCCCAATCTCAAACAAAATAAAATATATAAATTTACAGATACATCCCTTATGTTACATACTAATCAATACAGGTGGTATGTTATTGATGTAATAGTGGTCCTAATAATACCTATTAGGCTTTTACCTCGCCCTAACTTACAAAATGTTGATGTTTACAATTCTCAATTGTCAATTTTATCTTTAAAAAAATCCCAATTTGGTCGTTTTTGCGATAGAAATTTCCCAAATTTACAAAGGTCCTTTTCCCCAAAATACCTGGAAAGTGTCTCCTATATATAGGCCTCACTGTGTACTTTGAGAATACACTGAGTGTCTCCTATATATAGGTCTCACCGTGTTCTGAGAACACACTGAGTGTCTCCTATATATAGGTTTCACCATGTTCTGAGAACACACTGAGTGTCTCCTATATATAGGCATCACCGTGTTCTGAGAACACACTGAGCATCTTCTATATATAGGCCTCACCGTGTTCTGAGAACACACTGAGTGTCTCCTATACATAGGTCTCATCGTGTTCTGAGAACACACTGAGTGTCTCCTATATATATAGGCCTCACTGTGTTCTGAGAACCATTGAGTGTCTCCTATATATCACTGTGTTCTGAGAACACACTGAGTGTCTCCTATATATAGGCCTCACCATGTTCTGAGAACACACTGAGTGTCTCCTATATATAGGCCTCACCGTGTTCTGAGAACTCACTGAGTGTCTCCTATACATAGGTCTCACCGTGTTCTGAGAACACACTGAGTGTCTCCTATATATATAGGCCTCACTGTGTTCTGAGAACCATTGAGTGTCTCCTATATATCACTGTGTTCTGAGAACACACTGAGTGTCTCCTATATATAGGCCTCACGTTGTTCTGAGAACCCACTGAGTGTCTCCTATATATAGATCTCACCATGTTCTGAGAACACTGAGTGTCTCCTATATATAGGTCTCACCGTGTTCTGAGAACACACTGGGTGTCTCCTATACATAGGCCTCACCTAGAACACACTGAGTGTCTCCTATATATTGGCCTCGCCATGTTCTGAGAAAACACTAAGTGTCTCCTGTATATAGTTCTCACCATGTTCTGAGAACACACTGAGTGTCTCCTGTATATAGGTCTCACCGTGTTCTGAGAACACACTGAGTGCCTCCTATATATAGGTCTCACCATGTTTTGAGAACACACTGAGTGTCTCCTATATATAGGTTTCACCATGTTCTGAGAACACATTGAGTGTCTGCTATATATAGGCCTCACCATGTTCTGAGAACACACTGAGTGTCTCCTATATTCAGGTCTCACTGTTCTGAGAACACAATGAGTGTCTCATATATATATGTCTCACTGTGTGAGAACACAATGAGTGTCTCCTGTATATAGGTCTCACTGTGTTTTGAGAACACACTGAGTGTCTCCTATATATATAACTCACTTTGTTCTGAGAACACACCAAGTGTCTCCTATATATAGGTCTCACCATGTTCTGAGAACACACTGAGTGTCTGCTATATATAGGTCTCACTGTGTACTCTTAGAACACACTGAGTGTCTCCTATATATAGGCCTCACTGTGTACTCTGAGAACACACTGAGTGTGTCTCCTATATATAGGTATCACCATGTTCTGAGAACACATTTAGTGTCTCCTATATATAGGTCTCACTGTGTTCTGAGAACACACTGAGTGTCTCTTATATAGGTCTCACCATGTTCGGAGAACACACTGAGTGTAGTGTCCTATGTATAGGTATCACCATGTTCTGAGAACACACTGAGTGTCTCCTATATATAGGTATCACCATGTTCTGAGAACACACTGAGTGTCTCCTATATAGAGGACTCACCGTGTTCTGATAACACATTGAGTGTCTCCTATATATAGGTCTCACTTTCTGAGAACCATTGTCTTCTGAATATAGGTCTCGCTGTGTTTTGAGAACCATTGAGTGTCTCCTATATAAAGGTCTCACCATGTTCTGAGAACACACTGAGTGTCTCCTATATATAGGTCTCACCATGTTCTGAGAACACACGGAGTGTCTCATATATATTGGTCTCACTGTGTTCTGAGAACCATTGTCTCCTATATATAGGTCTCACTGTGTTCTGAGAACACACGGAGTTGCATGTTTTGAAGAAAATGAATATGTTTTATATGCATTTGCAATACTCACTGAGTAATGAGTTTCCTGATACGGCATATTCTAAACAAAAAATAATTATAAAATAGACTGTTTTGTATGTATTCTGAAAATAGTAACTAGCTACTGTAGGAAATATGTTCATACACTCATTTAATCTGCTATAAAATGTTGAAGTTGATTGTCATGAATAATATTTGCTACATGTATGTGACACTGCATTTTTGCAAACTAAAACAACAGCAACATAAAAAACATTACCTGAAAATTCATATTATATTTATTCTATATAATCACTTTTATCAGATGTATATCTGATAAAAGTGATTATTCTATATATACATCTGATTAAAGTGATTTCAACATTGTTGGGATATTAAAGCTTTACTTTTGTTTTGTTCAAATAATTATAATAATTTAAATGGAAAAAATAATGAAAAAAAAAAATCAATAAAAAAATAATAATACCGTAATTGAAGTACCGGTACAAACTTTTGAAAAATGTTAACTTTAAAATAATAAACAGTCAAATTCGGTACATGTTCTGGATCACTTTTCACCTGTTAAAAGAGCCATTCTTTGCCATAGAGCATCCCACAGGCCCTCAACAGGCCCTCTTTGGCCTCCTGTTTTCTTGTTGCAAGGGATTCCAACAGGTGGCATAACAACAGGAAGCTGCCACTACATACATGTATATACTAAAGGAAAAAAGAAACGCAACTGTATCAATAATCAAATATGTTGGCGTGCATCAAATATCTTGACATGCATTTAACTAAAAACTAATTTTATTTCAGTACACAGTATTTAGGTCTGATATTAATATTCTGCTAGTTTTGTTTGAATTTAAGAGTCAGATAAATGTTCATTATAAGCGAAACCAAGCATTCAATCATATAACGCGGGCAGCAAATACTAACATATTAACATATTCGGTTAGAAATGGTTCTTGCATGTATTCGATTGTTACGAGGACACCTAATGTTCACGGCAGTTTCACGATGGTTTCACGGTGGTTTTGCTGGGGTTCGGAAGCGCTAACGTAGGTGCTTGAGACGAAAATATGTGCATCTGTTAAATTTTGTATTTCATGCTTTACTTAAGAATCGGTAGGGTTTTTTTTATCAGTGTAAATTAACAGAAGATTATTTGAACAAATAACACTTCATATATACTGACCGTAAAAAAGTTGCACTTCTTTTTTCCTTAAGTATATGTCTTATTACAACATTTTGCAGTTTAACACTTCATATATACTGACCTTAAAAAAAGTTGCCTTTATTTTTTCCTTAAGTATATGTCCAATTACGACATTTTGAAATTTCACTACAAACATCAGTATGTTTATTTGCATACAACATTTAAAAGGTGGACCAGAAAGGTTACCATATCATTGTGAATAGACAGTTGTTATAACAAAACAAACACTAAATTAGTACAGGGCTTTTTTCCTTCTATAGGGGCCAACATTCGGCTAATTCACAATTCAAAATTGGTAATTTTTTCACAATTGTGGCTTTTTTTTCTTTTCTTTTTTTTACAATATTTTGTTTAGTTTTTAGCTCTACTGATCAGAGATCAGCAGAGCTTATGCCGTGGTGCGGTGTCCGTCGTCCGTCCGTTGTCCGTCCGTCTGTCTGTCTGTCCGTAAACTTTTTTTTGTAGCGACTACTCCTCTGAAACTACTGAATGGATTTCATGAAACTTTACAGAAATGTTGCCCATGAAGTCTAGTTGATCCTAGCAAAAATTCATGTAGATGTGAAATCCAAGATGGCCGCCAAATCTAAAAATAGGTTTTTAAAAAACAAGTTTGTAGCGACTACTTCTTGAAAACTATAAGAGATATTGATATGGGACTTTTTCTAAAATGATCAGCATGACATGATGTTGGTCCTTGTTGAAAATCTTTTGATTCGACGTTAAACATGGCTGACAGCGGCCATCTTTGTTTACATAGAGTTATATAATGAAAACTTGTAGCGACTACTCCTCTGAAACTACTAGACAGATTTTCATGAAACTTCACAGGAATGTTGCTCTTGATGTCTTATTGATCCTAGCAAAATTTCAGGTCGGCCGGAAATTCAAGATGGCCGCCACGGCTAAAAATAGATTTTTAAAAAAATAAGTTTGTAGCGACTACTTCTTGAAAACTATAAGAGATATTGATATGGGACTTTTTCTAAAATGATCAGCATGACATGATGTTGGTCCTTGTTGAAAATCTTTTGATTCGACGTTAAGCATGGCTGACAGCGGCCATCTTTGTTTACATAGAGTTATATAATGAAAACTTGTAGCGACTACTCCTCTGAAACAACTTGACGGATTTTCATGAAACTTCACAGGAATGTTGCTCTTGATGTCTAATTGATCCTAGAAAAATTACAGGTCGGCCGGAAATTCAAGATGGCCGCCACGGCTAAAAATAGATTTTTAAAAAATAAGTTTATAGCGACTACTTCTTGAAAACTATAAAAGATATTGATATTGGACTTTTTCTAAAATGATCAGCATGACATGATGGTAATCCGAGTTGAACATTATTTTGATTCGACGTTAAACATGGCTGCCAGTGGCCATCTTTGTTTACATAGAGTTATATAATGAAAACTTGTAGCGACTACTCCTCTGAAACTACTCGACGGATTTTCATGAAACTTCACAGGAATGTTGCTCTTGATGTCTAATTGATCCTAGCAAAATGTCAGGTCGGCCAGAAATTCAAGATGGCCGCCATGGCTAAAAATAGATTTTCAAAATACAAGTTTGTAGCGACTACTTCTTGAAAACTATAAGTGATATTGACATGGGACTTTTTCTAAAATGATCAGCATGATATGATGTTGGTCCTTGTCGAAAATCGTTTTGATTCGATGTTAAACATGGCTGTCAGCGGCCATCTTTGTTTACATAGAGTTATATAATGAAAACTTGTAGCGACTACTCCACTGAAACTACTTGACGGATTTTCATGAAACTTCACAGGAATGTTGCTCTTGATGTCTAATTGATCTTAGCAAAATTTCAGATCGGCCAGAAATTCAAGATGGCCACCACAGCTAAAAATAGATTTAAAAAAAAAAAGTTTGTAGCGACTACTTCTTGAAAACTATAAGTGATATTGATATGGGTCTTTTTCTAAAATGATGGTTATTCGAATCGAACATTATTTTGATTCGATGTTAAACATGGCTGCCAGTGGCCATCTTTGTTTACATAGAGTTATATAATGAAAACTTGTAGCGACTACTCCTCTGAAACTACTTGACAGATTTTCATGAAACTTCAAACAAATGTTGCTCTTGATGTCTTATTGATCTTAGCAAAATTTCAGGTCGGCCAGAAATTCAAGATGGCCACCATGGCTAAAAATAGATTTTTAAAATATAAGTTTGTAGCGACTACTTCTTGAAAACTATAAAAGATATTGACATGGGACTTTTTCTAAAGTGATCAGTATGACATGATGGTTATCCGAGTCGAACATTATTTTGATTCAATGTTAAAGATGGCTGTCATAATTGATCCTAGCAAAATTTCAGGTCGGCTGGAAATTCAAGGTGGCCGCCACGGCTAAAAATAGAATCAAAATCAATCAGTAGAGCTTCAAGGTCATTGACCTCTTGTTGTTAAGTGTGAAAGAGAAAGTAAAAGAGAAAGTGAAATTGGTCAATTATTTAGCGATAGTTGAACTGTGTGTAGGGGCTAGGTAGGTAAGATTGTTGAAAAGAGGGCAAGAGTTAGAGGAGATCATCGCTATTTTAACCGAAATGTGGAATTTTAAGAGAGCATATTTTTTTCTACGTCTCTTATATCCCTTTAAGTTTTGTTTTAAATTATGATTCCTGATCAAATGTTTATAGGTACGAACATTAAAATAACCTCTACGTTGGTGCGCGACACTCATTCTAAGAATGATACACACTTTTAGTAGCAGAGGTTTAAGAGTTATGGATAGGACACATAAACTTCATGACCTTGCCTAGCGACCTTGAACATCAGACCCAAAATTCGGTGCATAGCTTTAGGGTTAGGTTAGGGACAAAACGGTTGCATGACTTTGACCCCTCGCCAGCGACATCGACCACGCAAATAATACTGAAATTATTGTTTAACAAAAAATATCTAACGCACGTACGACGACGACGGGAAAATGCACCATCACATAAATTTGGCGAAGTCTCGCTCAGAACTAATAATACTTGTTTTAAACAGAGTGACAGCCCTTGAAAGTACTTCCACTGAGGTCAGGTCATGTCACGACATATTACGTAAACGTTTTTTTTTCTGCAACACTTTCATGTACTAGTATTTCAGACACTTGGGAACTGGCACAGAGATTATGGATAAAGACAGGGACGGGGGCTGGGGTTGGGTGATAGTGTTTGCGGCGTTCGTTTTACACTTTGTCATGGGTGGCATCAGATTGTCATTCGGTATCCTGTTCATCGAATTCCACGACTACTTTCGTGTGGGGTGGGCAGAGGTGGCATTGATAGTCCGCATTCTCTTTGGATTATTACTCATCGCTGGTAAGTCTGTAAACTACAAAGTGAGTAACTATAGTCTAAACGTTGTATGTTCAATCATTTCACAAATAAAAAGCCACTGATGTCGCACACATATATTGCTATTATGAGTAAAGCCCACTTTTCCATTATTATCAATGTGCCATTTCTAGGCTAAAGTATTTTTGGGTGAAATTGCGAACCCCAAAAAGCACGAAATGTGATCATTGCTTTCGCCTCTGAGCTTTGACCAAAAGTCTTCCTCCTGTTTAAAACTCATAAATCTATCTTATGTATCGTATCGATGTATCGACGACTAAACATCTTAGATTAATAAGCGTTACATTTCTCCGAAAAGGAAACTTTGTCTAATCCAGAGCTTGTCTAGTCAGAGTTGCAAAAATCGAAATTAAGAATTTTTGCATTGATCTATGCAATTATCACCGTACAACAAACCTAGTGACCGCACTACGACGTCACCTGTGCGTCCTATAATATCAATGTCATATTTTACAGAAACAAATTTATCACACAAAATGTAATTATAAGAAAAAATATAGTCACCTAATCCTTCATACATTTGCTAGCGGAGGAAATTGTGCTTCCTTGAAAATCTCAAAAATGCTATTCTTTAAAATAAAACTAGATTAGTTTATATGTAAATTGATTATAGTTTATTTAATAAACTACTAAAAACGAATAATGATGATTTGTTTTCCATGTTAAATTAGCCCCCATCTCTGGTTCTCTGGTATACACGTTCGGATGTAGACTCATGACGATCAGCGGAACCTTACTTGTATCGACGGGTTTGATTATCAGCATGTTTGCCACAAGCGTACCTTACCTCTGTCTGTCTCTCGGTGTATTATGTGGTAAGTATATAATGATATATTGAGCGCAACACTGTCGTAACTACTTACAAATAAAGAAGAAGATACCCTAATCTATAGAACCATCGGATAAAGTTAGCGTGACGATCAGTGGAAGCATGCTTTTATCTACGGGTTTGATTATCAGCATGTTTGCCACAAGCGCACCTTACCTCTGTCTGTCTCTCGGTGTACTATGTGATAGGTATATAGTGGTATACTGAGCGCAAGACTATCGTAAGTACATATAACTAAATAAGCAGATATAGTATTGCGCTGAACTTCAAATTAGGTGGGATTGACGATTTGCGATACCTTAATTGCGTGTATATACGGGTTTGATCATCAGTTTTCCTAAATGGTACCCTGGTCAGTTGTACAGTGCTTTTATCTATTGGTTTGCGTATAAGCATGTTGCCTAAAGAGTATCTTGTCTCTGTGTTCATTGTTTTAGAAACCAAAACACAACTAATGAAACACATGCTTTTATGTTTTAATATGTTGGCTTCATACAAAAGCTGTATTGGTAGCGCCTCATCATCTGATACAAAATTGAATAACAATGTTCTCACGTGACTGTATGTCTACAGTTACCTATACACATTCTCTCTGACCCCTCTCAACCCACCCCACCCCCACCTCACCCCACCCCACCACCCACCAAAATACAATGGGCTCCAAATAGGTCTTAAATTAATGAACAAAGACACCGAATAATGTACATGCTGAGATTATATGTTTCTTCTTTAAGGTTTGGGGTTCAGTGTGATGTTCATGACCTCCTATATAGTTATCATCCAGTACTTCGAGAAGAAGAGGTCTCTAGCGATAGGGCTGGCAGTGTGCGGATCGGGGTTGGGAGGATTTGTGTTCGTTCCATTGACAAAGTAATGATTCTTTTTAGCCATTTTTGCTATTCCCTTATATTTTGGAAATATTTTATTGTGTATCGAATGCAACAATCGATTGTTTGTGGCCAGTGAATGAATTACGTTACTGCTAGATCTAGGCAGATACATTAATGTTCTCTGTACGTGTTAATGCTAGATCTAGGCAGATACATTAATGTTCTCTGTACGTGTTAATGCTAGATCTACGCAGATATATTAATGTTCTCTCTACGTGTTATAGCTAGATCTAGGCAGATATATTAATGTTCTCTGTACGTGTTAATGTTTGTTCACACTATATAATGATGTTTGTACAGGCTATACACTAATGATAAATAAAACATGTTTTAAATAAATAATAGGCGAACATTTGCAGGTACACAATCTTTAACATTATTCATTCAATGTATGAGTCTGTTAAATCTCGAGTTAAGTATTGCAACTCATTGAGTGATGAGTATAGTTGTATGCTGGGTGTCCGTCAGGGAGAGTGCTTATCTCCCTTTTTGTTTTCGATGTTTTTAAATGATATTGAAGAAACATTCATAAATAATGGTATTGAAGGAATTGACGTTAATATGTTTAAAATGTTTCTAATATTATATGCTGATGATATAGTTATCTTTGCAAATAGTAAGGAAGATTTACAAAATAGTTTAAATAGCATGGCAGATTACTGTAGAAGGTGGAAACTTGTTGTTAATCCTTTAAAAACAAAGATAATGATATTTAAAAAAGGTGGTTCTCTGCAACGAGATATTCATTTTTATTACAATGATACTGTTCTAGATATTGTTAATAGATTCAGCTACCTGGGTAACGTTTTTACAACTGGAGGATCATTCGCATATGCTAAATCTACACTTTCAGGTCAAGCGTTAAAGGCAATATTTAAAATGAATAAATGTCTTTATAAATTTACGGAATTACCAATTGAACATAGAATAGATTTATTTGATAAATTAATTACTCCTATTCTGAATTATGGGTCAGAAGTATGGGGCTTCAATCAGGCGAATGACATTGAAAGGGTTCATTTACAATTTTGTAAACGAATTTTGGGAGTGAACAAGACAACACAAAACGAGTTTGTATATTGAGAATTAGGTAGAAAACCTCTGGTTATTATGCGACATTATAATCTCATTAAGTATTGGTTAAAAATATTAAATAAAAATGAAAACAAATATGTTAAGAAATTATATGATCTGATGTTATATGATATACATGTGAAACCAAATATAAAGAATTGGGCTTCCTCGGTAAGAGAAATGTTATATCGAATGGGGTTTAATGATATATGGTTAACGCAAGGTGTTGGTAATGTAAAACTGTTTTTATGCATATTTAAACAAAGATTAAATGACAACTTTGTACAAAATTGGAATAGTAGATTAACTGATTCAAGTAGAGCTTTATTTTATAATAATATATGTAGTTTTAGATTTCAGCCATACCTCACATTATGTAACATAACAAAATTTAGAATTGCTTTGACTAAATTAAGAGTCTCATCTCATAGATTACAAATAGAAGCAGGACGATGGAATAAACCAAACAGAACTCCGATAAATGAGAGACAATGTTATGTTTGTAATATTTTAGAAGATGAGTTTCATTTCATGTTAAAATGCCCGATATACTCCGATCTAAAAAAACAATTTATTAAAAAAAATTATTGGAATAGACCGAATATGCATAAAATGGTTTTGTTAATTAATTCAACTTGTACAAAAGAAGTAAGAAACGCCGCCATTTTCATAAATAAAGCCTTTACTAAAAGGAACGAAACTATGTTTGCCAATAATTGAACTATATGTTGTAGAATGTATTACAAATTGGTGTAGCGTTGCTAATAATATGTATGTTTACTTGCATATGTATACCTGGTTGCTAAGAATCTACTTAAAATTATTTACGTGTTCATACAATTAAAAGCTGTTTGAATTATATGCAATCACGTATGTCATGTAAGAATATACATGAATAAGTATCAACAGGTAGTATGTTATGCGGACATGCAAATATATAATTGTCCTTAGTTAAAAAACCTTCTCCTAACAATGAAGAAGTTCATTATACATGTATATTATAATTATTTGCTGTTTAATTTGAAGACTGAGTTTGACTGTCAGCCATATATGTATATGTGTATATATATCCTCATGGGCGGTTAGCCTGTTGGAAATTTGAAAATAAACTATTTCACAATAAAAAGTCTTTAGACAAATAAATTGTATTTATATCCGAGTATTAGGACAAAGTGTCGTCAAATTTCACTAGAAAAGGAAAGTCCAGTAGTCAACACTTTAAAGACCATTAATAGAAACTATTGTTTGTATACTCTTAATGAGTTGTACCTTCATGAAATAAGAGTTTATTATATTATTATTATTATTAGGATCTACCAAATCATGGTCAAGGTCATGCCAGATAAAACTTGTTCATATATGAATATTCACGAGCCGATAAACTGAAATCGCGTGCTGTACTTTTCGTTTCTATTTACCAAAAATGTTAATAAGGTTAATGCACGAATGAAAGTCCAACATACATTAATAGCAGACAAGATTCACGTAGGCATAGTTTAACAGTATGTCTACATGCTTGCACACATGATAAACAAAATTGTATTTCAACGAGACTATCGTCCCTTTCTTAAAGCTTTGGATTGGACGTGATACATACATCATTTTTATATGTTTGTTTCTTTCAATGACCGACTTACTTTTGTAAATAACCAGTTTACTTTGTATAGACTAATAGTATTGCATTTGAAATAAGAACACCTAGACATTCGATTTCACATCACCTATTCATTTTATTTCAAATTTAAGTAATGCGTTGAAATACAATAGCTAGACAATCTGAATT
The DNA here is from genome assembly GCA_037043455.1 of Cyrtodaria siliqua. Lineage (NCBI taxonomy): Eukaryota > Metazoa > Mollusca > Bivalvia > Adapedonta > Hiatellidae > Cyrtodaria > Cyrtodaria siliqua. The sequence goes on from JAWPHD010010351.1 coordinate 41,612, forward strand.
AAAGATTTATAATCGGCTATGATATTATCATATGTAGTACAATATATTTTCGGAAAAATAACTAAATATAACATTTCTATACTTTACCAGTTGGCTTTTGGAGATGTACGACTGGCGTGGAACGCTCTTAATCCTGGCGGGAGTGATCATGAACGGTGTCGTCTGCGGCGCAGTTATGAGACCGATACGGTCCCGTACTAGAAACTGCGACAAGGAAAACACTGACCAACATTCAAATTCACACTGTGGCCAGGAGCGCGATAGTACCGTGTTGGTAGAAATTAAAAAGGATTTAAATCAGGAATGTGAGTCTCTGATGGTTACCTCCAAAGGTCCTTTAAACATTAACCTGCACGAAGAACAGCCAAACAAACACAAGGAAATGTCCTATGAGACGTGTGTAAATAAAGTCTGTCCTGCTATAAGATCATTTTTCTGGACATGTTTCCTGTTTATACTTTTTGAAGTATTTGTCAATGTTTCTTTCATGGTTCCATTTAGCTACCTGCCAGATATGGCCATTGAAAAAATGGATAATGTCACAAGCAATGACGTCTCCTGGATTCTGAGCGCCATGATTCTTGCCAACATTGTCAGTCGGGTTCCAGTCGGAATAATCGCGGATCGTAAATGGATTTCAAGTGTAAAATTGATGGCGTCGTTGTGTATATTGGCCGGGATATCCTGCGCAGTGATGCCGTTCTGTCTTATGTATGGACTGCTGATGACATCTTGTATATGCTACTCCATATGTATAGGTAAGGTGAATTTAGTCTCTTACATATGCCACCGACTATACATTTAATTTTAAATTGACACGCGATTATAAGCGACTCTACGATATTGTGCGATGCTGTTAAAGTCGTCCGCCTTCTGTCGTCGTACTACCATCGTCTGACGAATTTAATTTTGCCACAGTGTTATGTGTCCTTTCAGATATGTTTTAATCGTCGCTGCCCGTCATCTAAGAGTGTCGCCGTTAAATTAAACTAGATACATAATGTAGCATTCACAGAACGAAAAACACGCATTCAAAACAAACACTAATTACATGGATAAATAGAGGCAATGTATGCAACATCACAAACATAAAAGGGTTGATAACTGGTATACCGCCTTGGAACGGTTAGTGGCAAAAAAAAACGCTGGGGTTTAAACTGAGGTTTAGGGTGCAACAAACCTCACTTGTACCCTATTGTCATCCTAAGTTTAAATGCAACTGTCATTGTTGATATCAGCGAGTGACTTTTATCTTGCCCCTTGTGTAAGATTATAAGCATCTTTCATGGGTATCCGGTGAGTATATCCGAGGTATAAATGTTTTTATCGGAACCGAGGATCTGCCGAGGTTCCGATTAAAACACTGATACCGAGGGTTGGAAATCCCTATCTGAACCGAATACCCATGATAGTTTTTTTTGGTGTGGGTTGACACTGCCAGCTACTAACGTTTTACATGTTTTCCTGCATACCGGATGTTGTGAATTATATCTCGATCCTAGGGTGAGATGGAAATATCTAGCCCCGGTAGACGGATATTCGGTATGTAAGAACAGGCTTTCCATCACCCGCGTAAAAAGCGGATAACCATATCCGGTATGCAAGAAATTATGTTTTTATATGGATTCAATTTTAAATTGAGAATACTTGCTTTTTCCTACTCTCCAATAACAGAGGCAATATCGTTTCGATATTCAGTAAACAAACCACTATAATAATATAATGCAAGTTTTAGTATCCATGAGCTATTTCGGTTTCATTGTATACTTACTGTCATGGTACTTTTATTTACAGTTTCTGCCAGGGTACTTATACCCGTTGTACTAAGTGAATTGTTTGGAGAAGACGTGGTGGCCATCTCATTTGGACTATCTTTATTTTTCGGTGGTGTTTCTGGTGAACTTGGTATTCCTTTGGCAGGTGAGGTTTCTACCGTAGCTCTTACTTATTGGGATGATAAGATGGCTCTTTTCTTATCTTTTTTTTTTATATAAACTTAATCGGTATTACATTCTGTGTTAAATGTTTTACTCACCATCAAGGGTAATTTGGATAAGCAAAATTAAAAGTAATCCTTTTATGTATAATGTTTTGAATAAGTGTTCTATATAACTCCCATGAGAAGGGAATGGCGGGGGTGTGGTGTCTAGCTCAGAAGCAAGACATGTGATATCACAAGCACAAATGGTTTTATAATAGGGCTACCCGCTTGGAAGCTCAGTGGCAATAAAACGGGACATTGCAAATAAGTAAATTCCCACCAGGCTATATTCCCTAACATGTCTAACAAACACGGCATCATTAATAGGCAATAAAAGTATAACACATAGATGATCATGTATATATAAATACCAAACACAAAAGCCTCGAAATCCACAAAGCAAGTACTCATTGACTTGTCAGAAGCCAGCAGAGCAACAAGAGAACAAACCATTAAGGGTACGACAAGACAATATTTAAGACAAACATTAAACGTAACCGTGCAGTGAGGATTTAGGTTGACATCATCATAGCGTCCAGAACATATCCGGTCATCGCACAATCAAAGAGGAAACGAACAAAATCTAATAGTAAAACTGCAAATGAGTCAACGACTAAACATGAAGTGCATTGCAAAATGATAGTGACATTAGTAAGTTTAATAAAGATTGAATGAAGCCCGTTATTACTAAATATTTAGTTTGTGTAAACCCGTTGTTACTTTTTTTTTGTGTAAGCCCTTCGTTACTAAACATTTTAAACTGCTAGTCTAGATCATCTGCGACGCCTACTTTTTTCCAAGATAAAACAAGTTTCGAAGATGAGCAAACTATTGAAACTATGTTTGTATAGGGATAAATAGAAGCAATGTTTTTGTAACATTACAAACATGAATAGTTTAAACTAATATGTACGTTTTTCCTGAACGAACTTTGTCATATTTGTCACTGTTCCACACCAAGTTAACACACACTCATTACTATACAGTTTTTCCGCCATATCATCAACATACACACATTGCCAGTGTTTATATTTCGGAGTCAGGTCACAGTGCCCGTAATATCACAATCCATCAGTATGTGTTTTGCTTCAATGCTATGCGCAAGTAAAACATGCAAAATCTTCCATTGTTAACCATCAGCCCTGAAAACATCTAACATTGTTTAAAGTACTAATTTCAAAGGTTACGACCTCCTGTAGCAGTCAGATACCAGTCCGATACAGTTTAATCCCGTGTTGTTTGTTTTCAGACTTGCTGTTTGATCTAACTGGATCCTACGATGCATCATTCCTCGTCGGCGGTGTGGAGTTTGTTCTCGGAGGAGTGTGCTTACTGTTGATACCGTGTATGAATACCGACAAAAGAAACAAAGGGGCTTCATATACATAAACATATTCTGAAAATAAAGATGCATTATAGACAATGTGCTAACAATACAGCCACCATGTTTAAATGAAATGCGATTACTCGTCTCGGCAACACATGTAAGAGGGACATGTAACACATATTAAAAATTCAAAACCTCATGCTGAGATGCCCCACACTCCTCCCCGCTTGTTGCCAGTAGGGCTTATGCCATGGTATTTTGTCCGTCGTCCGTCCGTCATCCGTTAATGTTTTGATGTCAACACTCTAGCACCTTCGTTTTTCATCCGATCTTTACCAAACTTTACAAGATTATTAATATCAATGATAGCTCGGAGGAGTTATTGCCATTGAATTAACGAAAATTGCTATATTTTGACTTGTCAACAGTCTAGCGCCTCTATTTGGCAGACGATAGGACCTTCATTTGGCTAGATTTCAGCGCAGCTTTGCAGGAATGATCAGTACTAAACCTAGTTGTACATATCGTCACCGTGTTCCGGTTGAATAAATTTGGCAGAGTCATGGTCATCCTTTAAAGGTTTTAATACACAACATTTGTCTGGACTAGTTATCCTGAACCCCTGGCCGGATTTCAACCAAACATTCTGGAGATGATTAAAAATAAATATACAGATGTAAAATGTATACATTTTAGTATTATTTTTCATTTGCAGTGATTTTCTTTGCTTTAAAAGACATTTTATTAATATGCCATATATGGTAAAACGGCGCGATGACGTCATCATTCAAAGATGGCCGCCTCCATTTATGTTCTTTGCACATTTTCAATAGGTCATATCTCCTTTATTTTTCATGGCATTTTGATAATTCTTTCAGCTTTTTTCAAGTTTTTCAGAGCCCTTTAAAATACACTGTGTTTGAAAATAGTGCATCAACCCCTTTAATACACACATTTTTTTCGGACTAGTTTTCGTTAACCCCTGGCCGAATTTCAACGAAACTTGGCAAGAATGATCAGTATTAAGCTTAGTTGTGCATGTCATCGCCATGTTCCTGTTGAATGGGTTTTGGCGGAGCTATGGCCCTTTAAATGTTTTAATACACAAACTTTGTCCAGAATAGTCTCTTCTGAATTCCTTGCCGGATTTCAGCGAATCTTGGCAGGAATGATGAGTACCGAACCTAGTAACGCATGTCACCGCCGTGTTCCGGTTGAATGATTTTTGGCAGAGTTATGGCCCTTTAAATGTTTTAATACACAAACATTGTCCCGACTAGTTCTTCTGATCCTCTGGCCGAATTTCAACGAAACTTGGCGGGGATAATGAGTACCAAGCCTAGTTGCGCATATCATGGCCGTGTTCCAGTTAATGAATTTTGGCAGAGATATGGCCCGTTGAAGGTTTTAATACACTAACATTTTACAGACAAGTACTCCTGAGCCTCTGGCCGGATTTCAACAAAACTTGGCAGGGATTTTGATTTAAACATATTTTATTGCCAATATTTTACAAACAGAGCAAATATAAACATACATACGATATACATATTATAATGACAAATGGGTTGGGTAACAAGTTCTACCAACATTAGATTAAACCCTTCCCAGTTAGCATTTTGAAATTGCGAATGTATATGGCTGAGAGTAATAAAATAAAATACAATGGCAAATACATTGATATAGAATAAAACTGAATAAGTAAATAAAATATAAAGAGAAAACATAATAGAGAAAGAGAGAGGATAGAATAGTGAGAATAGTGAGAAAGACTAGTTTACCCCAATTTGAATTCAGTCAGTTTAAGAACGCCTGAACGCTATCTAGAAAACATTTTCAAAATATAGTGTACGCGCATAGTACGTGCAGATTGTTGAAAAACAACAGAGACAGATTATGTAAACCTATGTGTTTCGCGTATATATGTTTGAACTGCTTCGAAGAGAGATTCATTTCCTCTGTCAGTTAACTGTTCGAGACCATAAAGGATTGTTCTTATATTTAACGGGTGTAAATGGCGGGTGGATTGAAAGAGTTGGAGCCGGTATGTGAAAAAAGTGTTACACTGGAAAAAATAATGTTCAGCATCTTCTACTTCAAATCCGCACTCGCAAACGGGTGAATCGCGTAAATGATTAAGGTATAAATCACTATTAAGATTACTACACAAATTCCTCATTTTGGCATGTAAAACAGAAAATAAACGTTGATAATAAGTAGTATTTTGGTACCTTTGTACTCGGAAATACAGATGTTAATAGTCTTCTCTTGAAAATTGATATAGATTCCGAGTTTCGTATTTCTACTGACAAATAATTCCATAGTTTAAGAGAAGACGGAACAAACGATTTGTTGTATATTTCAGTTCTCCTAGCAATAGTGGCATAGTTGTCGTTATTTCTGAGAGGGTATGCACTGACATCTCCTACTAGCTGCGGAAAGATGTTTGAGATATAATTTGGAACGGATCCATTTTTGACATTATAGACTGAAATAGGTTTTTGCATTTTCCTTCTATCGGAAAGTGATACCCATCCTATTTCAGATATTAAACGATGTATGGATACTGAACGAGTCAGTCCCGTCACAATACGAGCTGCTTCATATTGTAACTTTTCCAAGCTATCTTTTTCGAAAGAAGTACATCCATCCCATGTAATGGAAGCATATTCTAATATTGGACGCATATAAGACAAGTATATCTGATTAAGTGTTTTACGAGCTACTTTATATTTAAGTATTCGCATTAAACCAAGAACCTTTGAAGCAGAAGCAATAATATTGCTAATGTGTTCGTGCCATTTTCCGTTATTACTTAATGTTACTCCTAAATGTTTATGGTTGTCAACAAAAGTCAACGGGACATTGTCTAGATATAAAGTTGGACGACGATCGTTATTAATTAAAGAAAAGAACATTACTTCTGTTTTGGCAGGATTAAATTGTACAAGCCATTGATTTGACCATTGCGTAATCATTACTAGATCATGATTAAGGATTCCTTCCATGTCGTTTATACTAGATGTTGAGACTGATAGCGAACTGTCGTCAGCAAATAAACGAGTTATACTCAGCATGTTTTCGGCAATATCATTTACATATATCAAAAATAAAAGTGGGCCCAAGACAGAGCCTTGAGGAACTCCGGCAGTTACAGTTTTTGACTCGGAGGTTGCAGATCCAACACGGACTCTTTGAGATCGGGTTGAGAGATAATCAGATATCCAGGCTAAAAGTTTTCCATCAATACCATATTGTTTTAGCTTAAACAAAAGCCCGTTATGCCAAACACGATCGAAAGCTTTAGATATATCATTAAAAACAATACACGTAAATTGTTAAGCATCGAATGCCTGACATATATGGTGATACATATCGACAAGTTGATATGTAGTAGAATGACCAGGGAGAAAACCCGATTGGTGTCTAAAAATAAGATCGAACATAAGTAGAAAATTATACATGTGTTTAAATACTATTCTTTCCATTACTTTACCAACACAACTATGTAACGATATTGGTCTATAGTTCATAGGAATACTAGGATCTGACTTTTTGAAAAGTGCCATAACCATAGCACATTTCCATAGGTAGGGGAAAATACATTCATTTAATGATCTGTTAAAAAGTATATGTAGAGGTTTTGAGATTGTATTTACGGTTTCCTTTAACATCTTATGACTTATTTCATCCTCTCCATTTGCTTTATTTACGTCCAAAATCTTGATAATATCAACAATTTCGGATTCTTCTATATAAATAGTTTCTAATTTATTATTGGATTTTAAATGAAAAATAGGTAATTCAACATTAGAGTCATCAACTGATGATATTGAAACAAAATATTCATTTAAGCATTTCGCTTTTTCTTGGTCAGTTATTGAGTATGACGTATCGCCATTAGGTAAGACTGTTTTTAAAGGTGGAATAGTTTCCGAATTTTTGTTTGACTTCATGAAATATTCTAAAAGTTTCTAATACTGACGTCTGCCCGTAATAGTTGTTTCAGTAATTAACAGGGATGATCAGTACCAAGCTTAGATGCGCATATCATCGCCATGTTTCGGTTTAATGATTTTTGATAGAGGTATGACCCCTTATATATTTAGATAACTTTATATTTAGCAAGTAGAGCGTCCACAGGCCCTGTTGGGCCTCTTGTTTTCTCAATAAAATATCCCAATAGCTTAATTATAGTGAAATTATATTTATTGATAACCTGATAACGCATACACATTTACGCAGACTACCACTATACTATACACTTGACAGCAGACAATCATATTCTGTAGAGCAAATGCAATGGAATAACATCAATACTGTTTATTTATATTACTAAATGCATGCCAGATATCTGTTGAGTGTGTAACAAGATGGACCAAGTGGAGACAACTCACCAAGGGAGAATCAAGAATAAATAAATTTACAAATTTATTTAAAACAAGATGAATATATATACAAATGAAGACAAATGACAAAATAGAAATCTCAACGGTTTAAATCATGTTAAAAATGAAGTTCACTAAGTCAGATTAAACTGTTCGGTTTTAATCAGACTCAATATCTGATATCTGTATTTATGATATATGTATACTATAACTCACGCTATCTTATCTCTCAAAGCTATATCTAGCTGAGTCCTTCCGGGTACAGTTCCCGGCACTAACACTTCACTCCCGCGTTATATTGCAATCCCGTCTTTAGCGGTTGCTCTTCGTCCCGGTACCACACATACTTCCGGTGACGTAATCCACACGCGACGCCCACTCGCACGATCCTCGGCGATGGCCCAAGTCCCGGTATTACAAATCCGGTGACGTTATCTGCGTAGCTATCTGCGTAACCAGGCCCTCTTGCCTAGCGTCTCTGTGGCTACCGTCTGGTCCGTCGCCCAAATGGCGAATGCTGTTGTTCGATACGCTCTACATGTTCTACGCTCCTAGCGTATACGTACGCTCCTAGAGTATACGGCCTTTGCCATAATGATATTGGCCACTGACTACTCTGGATAATGGCTCAAGTTCTTACGATTTCGACACCATATACAGTCTCTACACGGTTACCTGGTGATGCAAATGTAATGTTATTCGGACTGCACGTAGTGTCGTAATAAGAATTCTATACATTGATTAGGCCCGTACTGGTAAATACTGGCAAATTTACTCATAATACACAACTTGTAAAATCATAACTTTCTTAATAGTTGATGGATTTTGATGAAATAAACGACAAAACAACTTATTCTTTATCAATAGAATGAATCTAGTAAAATATCATTTATTAGATATAGGCATCGATTAAAAGTGATGCGCTTGGCAAAAATCTACCAAAATTCCTATTGAAAATCAGGGGATATCAGGCCCCGACAAACACAGTTAAAAACTCTAAGTAAATATGCATTCATTTTGTTACAGAGTGTTCAGTGTGAATGATCTGTGTATGTGAGAAGGAAAAATGTACATATAAGATAGGGATAAAGCTTTACACATATGTATAACTAGTACATTGTATACAAGTACTCTATTGCGTCTAACAAGGACAACGGAATTATTAAATATTCATTATTTCCATTTCAAAAAGTGGCGTGCCGCAGCCGTGAATTGAACCACGGACCTCTTGCTTTCCGGGCAAGTATGCTCCCCATGACCACGCCATCCGATATTTGAATGGCGTGCCGCAGCAGAGAATTGAACCACGGACCTCTTGCTTTCCAGGCTCCCCAGTACACCACCACGACATCCGATATTATGACGTTATATTATTACGTAGCTCTTTAAACCTACTTAGTTCCAGCGTTGGATTTTTCACAGAACAACGTTTTTGTTTTATACACGTACTCTATTGCGTCTAACAAGGACATGGAATTATTAAATATTCAGAATAATTGTCATTTCGAAAATCGGTGCGCCGCTGTCCGGAATTGAACCACTGACCTCTTGCTTTCCGGGCACGTATGCTTCGCCTCGGTCGACATTATTTTCCTCAGATTGACAATATCCACTGTCACCTTCACAGGTATGCAATATACGTAGGTTATGCTATAATGTCTGTAAAGGCCTTGCTTCAGCTCGAATTTGTATGACAATTGTTGAATATAGGCTTCCAACAGGCGATGTAAGTAATAGATATTTTCAGTTTTCTTTTGTTGAATAAAAGCTTCCTACAGGCGGTGTAAGTAATGAATGCTTTCCGTTTTCTTTTGTTGAATAAAGGCTTCCTATAGGCGGTGTAAGTAATGAATGCATTTCGTTTTCTTTTGCTTAATAGAGGCTTCCGTCAGGCTCTGTAAGAAATGGATACTTTCATTTTTATTTTGCTGAAAAAAGGCTTCCTATAGACGGTATAAGTAGTGAATGCTTTCCGGTTTTTTTTAATATATGCTTCCTACAGGCTCTGTATATATGTAATGGATACTTTCATTTTTATTTTGTTGAATAAAGGCTTCCTACAGGCGATGTAAGTTATGGATAATTTTAGTTTTCTTTTGTTGAATAAAAGCTTCCTACAAGCGATGTAAGTAAGGAACGCATTCCGTTTTCTTTTGTTGTATATAGGCTTTCTACAGGCTCTGTATATAGGTAATTGATACTTTCATTTTTATTTTGTTGAATAAAAGCTTCCTACAGGCGATGTAAGTAATGAATGCATTCCGTTTTCTTTTGTTGAATATAGGCTTTCTACAGGCGGTGTAAGTAATGGTTAATTTTAGTTTTCTTTTGTTGAATAAAAGCTTCCTACAAGCGATGTAAGTAAGGAACGCATTCCGTTTTCTTTTGTTGAATATAGGCTTTCTACAGGCTCTGTATATAGGTAATTGATACTTTCATTTTTATTTTGTTGAATAAAAGCTTCCTACAGGCGATGTAAGTAATGAATGCATTCCGTTTTCTTTTGTTGAATATAGGCTTTCTACAGGCGGTGTAAGTAATGGTTAATTTTAGTTTTCTTTTGTTGAATAAAAGCTTCCTACAAGCGATGTAAGTAAGGAATGCATTCCGTTTTCTTTTGTTGAATAAAAGCTTCCTACAAGCGATGTAAGTAAGGAATGCATTCCGTTTTCTTTTGTTGAATATATGCTTCCTACAGGTTCTGTATATAGGTAATTGATACTTTCATTTTTATTTTGTTGAATAAAAGCTTCCTACAGGCGATGTAAGTAATGAATGCATTCCGTTTTCTTTTGTTGAATATAGGCTTCCTATAGGCTCTGTATATAGGTAATTGATACTTTCATTTTTATTTTGTTGAATAAAAGCTTCCTACAGGCGATGTAAGTAATGAATGCATTCCGTTTTCTTTTGTTGAATATAGGCTTCCTACAGGCTCTGTATATAGGTAATTGATACTTTCATTTTTATTTTGTTGAATAAAAGCTTCCTACAGGCGATGTAAGTAATGAATGCATTCCGTTTTCTTTTGTTGAATATAGGCTTTCTACAGGCGGTGTAAGTAATGGATATTTTTAGTTTTCTTTTGTTGAATAAAAGCTTCCTACAAGCGATGTAAGTAAGGAATGCATTCCGTTTTCTTTTGTTGAATAAAAGCTTCCTACAAGCGATGTAAGTAAGGAACGCATTCCGTTTTCTTTTGTTGAATAAAAGCTTCCTACAAGCGATGGAAGTAATGAATGCATTCCGTTTTCTTTTGTTAAATAAAAGCTTCCTACAGGCGATGTAAGTAATGAATGCATTCCGTTTTCTTTTGTTGAGTATAGGCTTTCTACAGGCGGTGTAAGTAATGGATATTTTTAGTTTTCTTTTGTTGAATAAAAGCTTCCTACAAGCGATGTTAGTAAGGAATGCATTCCGTTTTCTTTTGTTGAATATAGGCTTCCTACAGGCTCTGTATATAGGTAATTGATACTTTCATTTCTATTTTGTTGAATAAAAGCTTCCTACAAGCGATGTAAGTAAGGAATGCATTCCGTTTTCTTTTGTTGAATATAGGCTTCCTACAGGCTCTGTATATAGGTAATTGATACTTTCATTTTTATTTTGTTGAATAAAAGCTTCCTACAGGCCATGTAAGTAATGAATGCATTCCGTTTTCTTTTGTTGAATATAGGCTTTCTACAGGCGGTGTAAGTAATGGATATTTTTAGTTTTCTTTTGTTGAATAAAAGCTTCCTTCAAGCGATGTAAGTAAGGAATGCATTCCGTTTTCTTTTGTTGAATATAGGCTTTCTACAGGCGGTGTAAGTAATGGTTAATTTTAGTTTTCTTTCGTTGAATAAAAGCTTTCTACAAGCGATGTAAGTAAGGAATGCATTCCGTTTTCTTTTGTTGAATAAAAGCTTCCAACAAGCGATGTAAGTAATGAATGCATTCCGTTTTTCTTTTGTTGAATAAAAGCTTCCTACAGGCGATGTAAGTAATGAATGCATTCCGTTTTCTTTTGTTGAATATAGGCTTCCTACAGGCTCTGTATATAGGTAATTGATACTTTCATTTCTATTTTGTTGAATAAAGGCTTCTACAGGCGATGTAAGTAATGAATGCATTCCGTTTTTCTTTTGTTGAATATAGGCTTCCTACAGGCTCTGTATATAGGTAATTGATACTTTCATTTCTATTTTGTTGAATAAAGGCTTCCTACAGGCGATGTAAGTAAGGAATGCATTCCGTTTTCTTTTGTTGAATATAGGCTTCCTACAGGCTCTGTATATAGGTAATTGATACTTTCATTTCTATTTTGTTGAATAAAGGCTTCCTACAGGCGATGTAAGTAATGAATGCATTCCGTTTTCTTTTGTTGAATATAGGCTTCCTACAGGCTCTGTATATAGGTAATTGATACTTTCATTTCTATTTTGTTGAATAAAGGCTTCCTACAGGCGATGTAAGTAAGGAATGCATTCCGTTTTCTTTTGTTGAATATAGGCTTCCTACAGGCTCTGTATATAGGTAATTGATACTTTCATTTCTATTTTGTTGAATAAAGGCTTCCTACAGGCGATGTAAGTAATGAATGCATTCCGTTTTCTTTTGTTGAATATAGGCTTCCTACAGGCTCTGTATATAGGTAATTGATACTTTCATCTCTATTTTGTTGAATAAAGGCTTCCTACAGGCGATGTAAGTAATGAATGCATTCCGTTTTCTTTTGTTGAATATAGGCTTCCTACAGGCTCTGTATATAGGTAATTGATACTTTCATTTCTATTTTGTTGAATAAAGGCTTCCTACAGGCGATGTAAGTAAGGAATGCATTCCGTTTTCTTTTGTTGAATATAGGCTTCCTACAGGCTCTGTATATAGGTAATTGATACTTTCATTTCTATTTTGTTGAATAAAGGCTTCCTACAGGCGATGTAAGTAATGAATGCATTCCGTTTTCTTTTGTTGAATATAGGCTTCATACAGGCGGTGTAAGTAATGGATAATTTTAGTTTTCTTTTGTTGAATAAAAGCTTCCTACAAGCGATGTAAGTAAGGAATGCATTCCGTTTTCTTTTGTTGAATATAGGCTTCCTACAGGCTCTGTATATAGGTAATTGATACTTTCATTTCTATTTTGTTGAATAAAGGCTTCCTACAGGCGATGTAAGTAATGGATATTTTTAGTTTTCTTTTGTTGAATAAAAGCTTCCTACAAGCGATGTAAGTAAGGAATGCATTCCGTTTTCTTTTGTTGAATATAGGCTTCCTACAGGCTCTGTATATAGGTAATTGATACTTTCATTTCTATTTTGTTGAATAAAGGCTTCCTACAGGCGATGTAAGTAATGAATGTATTCCGTTTTCTTTTGTTGAATATAGGCTTCCTACAGGCTCTGTATATAGGTAATTGATACTTTCATTTCTATTTTGTTGAATAAAGGCTTCCTACAGGCGATGTAAGTAAGGAATGCATTCCGTTTTCTTTTGTTGAATATAGGCTTCCTACAGGCTCTGTATATAGGTAATTGATACTTTCATTTCTATTTTGTTGAATAAAGGCTTCCTACAGGCGATGTAAGTAATGAATGCATTCCGTTTTCTTTTGTTGAATATAGGCTTCATACAGGCGGTGTAAGTAATGGATAATTTTAGTTTTCTTTTGTTGAATAAAAGCTTCCTTCAAGCGATGTAAGTAAGGAACGCATTCCGTTTTCTTTTGTTGAATATAGGCTTCATACAGGCAATTTAAGGAATGAATACTTTCAGTTTTCTTTTGTTGAATATAGGCTTCCTACAGGCTCTGTAAGTAATAAATACTTTCATTTTTCTTTTGTTGAATATAGGCTTCCTACAGGCAATGTACAGGCTCTGTAAGTAATAAATACTTTCATTTTTCTTTTGTTGAATATAGGCCTCCTACAGGCGATGTATGTAATGAATACTTTCATTTTTCTTTTGTTGAATATAGGCCTCCTACAGGCGGTGTATGTAATAAATACTTTCATTTTTCTTTTGTTGAATATAGGCTTCCTACAGGCGGTGTATGTAATAAATACTTTCATTTTTCTTTTGTTGAATATAGGCTTCCTACAGGCGGTGTATGTAATGGATACTTTCATTTTTCTTTTGTTGAATATAGGCTTCCTACAGGCGATATATGTAATGAATACTTTCATTTTTCTTTTGTTGAATATAGGCTTCCTACAGGCGGTGTATGTAATAAATACTTTCATTTTTCTTTTGTTGAATATAGGCTTCCTACAGGCGGTGTATGTAATAAATACTTTCATTTTTCTTTTGTTGAATATAGGCTTCCTACAGGCGATGTATGTAATAAATACTTTCATTTTTCTTTTGTTGAATATAGGCTTCCTACAGGCGGTGTATGTAATAAATACTTTCATTTTTCTTTTGTTGAATATAGGCTTCCTACAGGCGGTGTATGTAATAAATACTTTCATTTTTCTTTTGTTGAATATAGGCTTCCTACAGGCGGTGTATGTAATAAATACTTTCATTTTTCTTTTGTTGAATATAGGCTTCCTACAGGCGGTGTATGTAATAAATACTTTCATTTTTCTTTTGTTGAATATAGGCTTCCTACAGGCGATGTATGTAATAAATACTTTCATTTTTCTTTTGTTGAATATAGGCTTCCTACAGGCGGTGTATGTAATAAATACTTTCATTTTTCTTTTGTTGAATATAGGCTTCCTACAGGCGGTGTATGTAATAAATACTTTCATTTTTCTTTTGTTGAATATAGGCTTCCTACAGGCAGTGTATATAATAAATACTTTCATTTTTCTTTTGTTGAATATAGGCTTCCTACAGGCGGTGTATGTAATAAATACTTTCATTTTTCTTTTGTTGAATATAGGCTTCCTACAGGCGGTGTATGTAATAAATACTTTCATTTTTCTTTTGTTGAATATAGGCTTCCTACAGGCGGTGTATGTAATAAATACTTTCATTTTTCTTTTGTTGAATATAGGCTTCCTACAGGCGATGTATGTAATAAATACTTTCATTTTTCTTTTGTTGAATATAGGCTTCCTACAGGCGGTGTATGTAATAAATACTTTCATTTTTCTTTTGTTGAATATAGGCTTCCTACAGGCGGTGTATGTAATAAATACTTTCATTTTTCTTTTGTTGAATATAGGCTTCCTACAGGCGGTGTATGTAATAAATACTTTCATTTTTCTTTTGTTGAATATAGGCTTCCTACAGGCGGTGTATGTAATAAATACTTTCATTTTTCTTTTGTTGAATATAGGCTTCCTACAGGCGATGTATGTAATAAATACTTTCATTTTTCTTTTGTTGAATATAGGCTTCCTACAGGCGGTGTATGTAATAAATACTTTCATTTTTCTTTTGTTTAATATAGGCTTCCTACAGGCGATGTATGTAATAAATACTTTCATTTTTCTTTTGTTGAATATAGGCTTCCTACAGGCGGTGTATGTAATAAATACTTTCATTTTTCTTTTGTTGAATATAGGCTTCCTACAGGCGATGTATGTAATAAATACTTTCATTTTTCTTTTGTTGAATATAGGCTTCCTACAGGCGATGTATGTAATAAATACTTTCATTTTTCTTTTGTTGAATATAGGCTTCCTACAGGCGGTGTATGTAATAAATACTTTCATTTTTCTTTTGTTGAATATAGGCTTCCTACAGGCGATGTATGTAATAAATACTTTCATTTTTCTTTTGTTGAATATAGGCTTCCTACAGGCGGTGTATGTAATGAAGACTTTCATTTTTCTTTTGTTGAATATAGGCTTCCTACAGGCGGTGTATGTAATGAATACTTTCATTTTTCTTTTGTTGAATATAGGCTTCCTACAGGCGATGTATGGAATAAATACTTTCATTTTTCTTTTGTTGAATATAGGCTTCCTACAGGCGATGTATGTAATGAAGACTTTCATTTTTCTTTTGTTGAATATAGGCTTCCTACAGGCGATGTATGTAATAAATACTTTCATTTTTCTTTTGTTGAATATAGGCTTCCTACAGGCGATGTATGTAATAAATACTTTCATTTTTCTTTTGTTGAATAAAGGCTTCCTACAGGCGATGTATGTAATAAATACTTTCATTTTTCTTTTGTTGAATATAGGCTTCCTACAGGCGGTGTATGTAATAAATACTTTCATTTTTCTTTTGTTGAATATAGGCTTCCTACAGGCGGTGTATGGAATAAATACTTTCATTTTTCTTTTGTTGAATATAGGCTTCCTACAGGCGGTGTATGTAATAAATACTTTCATTTTTCTTTTGTTGAATATAGGTTTCCTACAGGCGGTGTATGTAATAAATACTTTCATTTTTCTTTTGTTGAATATAGGCTTCCTACAGGCGATGTATGTAATAAATACTTTCATTTTTCTTTTGTTGAATATAGGCTTCCTACAGGCGGTGTATGTAATAAATACTTTCATTTTTCTTTTGTTGAATATAGGCTTCCTACAGGCGGTGTATGTAATAAATACTTTCATTTTTCTTTTGTTGAATATAGGCTTCCTACAGGCGGTGTATGTAATAAATACTTTCATTTTTCTTTTGTTGAATATAGGCTTCCTACAGGCGGTGTATGTAATAAATACTTTCATTTTTCTTTTGTTGAATATAGGCTTCCTACAGGCGATGTATGTAATAAATACTTTCATTTTTCTTTTGTTGAATATAGGCTTCCTACAGGCGGTGTATGTAATAAATACTTTCATTTTTCTTTTGTTTAATATAGGCTTCCTACAGGCGATGTATGTAATAAATACTTTCATTTTTCTTTTGTTGAATATAGGCTTCCTACAGGCGGTGTATGTAATAAATACTTTCATTTTTCTTTTGTTGAATATAGGCTTCCTACAGGCGATGTATGTAATAAATACTTTCATTTTTCTTTTGTTGAATATAGGCTTCCTACAGGCGATGTATGTAATAAATACTTTCATTTTTCTTTTGTTGAATATAGGCTTCCTACAGGCGGTGTATGTAATAAATACTTTCATTTTTCTTTTGTTGAATATAGGCTTCCTACAGGCGATGTATGTAATAAATACTTTCATTTTTCTTTTGTTGAATATAGGCTTCCTACAGGCGGTGTATGTAATGAAGACTTTCATTTTTCTTTTGTTGAATATAGGCTTCCTACAGGCGGTGTATGTAATGAATACTTTCATTTTTCTTTTGTTGAATATAGGCTTCCTACAGGCGATGTATGGAATAAATACTTTCATTTTTCTTTTGTTGAATATAGGCTTCCTACAGGCGATGTATGTAATGAAGACTTTCATTTTTCTTTTGTTGAATATAGGCTTCCTACAGGCGATGTATGTAATAAATACTTTCATTTTTCTTTTGTTGAATATAGGCTTCCTACAGGCGATGTATGTAATAAATACTTTCATTTTTCTTTTGTTGAATAAAGGCTTCCTACAGGCGATGTATGTAATAAATACTTTCATTTTTCTTTTGTTGAATATAGGCTTCCTACAGGCGGTGTATGGAATAAATACTTTCATTTTTCTTTTGTTGAATATAGGCTTCCTACAGGCGGTGTATGTAATGAATACTTTCATTTTTCTTTTGTTGAATATAGGCTTCCTACAGGCGATGTATGTAATAAATAGATCTACTTTCATTTTTCTTTTGTTGAATATAGGCTTCCTACAGGCGGTGTATGTAATAAATACTTTCATTTTTCTTTTGTTGAATATAGGCTTCCTACAGGCGATGTATGTAATAAATACTTTCATTTTTCTTTTGTTGAATATAGGCTTCCTACAGGCGGTGTATGTAATGAAGACTTTCATTTTTCTTTTGTTGAATATAGGCTTCCTACAGGCGGTGTATGTAATGAATACTTTCATTTTTCTTTTGTTGAATATAGGCTTCCTACAGGCGATGTATGGAATAAATACTTTCATTTTTCTTTTGTTGAATATAGGCTTCCTACAGGCGATGTATGTAATGAAGACTTTCATTTTTCTTTTGTTGAATATAGGCTTCCTACAGGCGATGTATGTAATAAATACTTTCATTTTTCTTTTGTTGAATATAGGCTTCCTACAGGCGATGTATGTAATAAATACTTTCATTTTTCTTTTGTTGAATATAGGCTTCCTACAGGCGATGTATGTAATAAATACTTTCATTTTTCTTTTGTTGAATATAGGCTTCCTACAGGCGGTGTATGGAATAAATACTTTCATTTTTCTTTGTTTGAATATAGGCTTCCTACAGGCGGTGTATGGAATAAATACTTTCATTTTTCTTTTGTTGAATATAGGCTTCCTACAGGCGATGTATGTAATAAATACTTTCATTTTTCTTTTGTTGAATATAGGCTTCCTACAGGCGATGTATGTAATAAATACTTTCATTTTTCTTTTGTTGAATATAGGCTTCCTACAGGCGGTGTATGTAATGAATACTTTCATTTTTCTTTTGTTGAATATAGGCCTCCTACTGGAGGTATACTTCAAGTTTAGTTTTCAGGAATAGGAATAAATGAATACTTTATGGATTCTATTATCTTAATTTATATATTTTTTTCGCTATGGTAAAGGAGAGGTGAAAGTCTATCAATAGGGCTTTAAATAGTTAAACAAAATCATTATTTTTGAGAAACTGTATATGTACATAGCAGTTGCCAGAATATTTGTCCTTATAGTAGGTGATTACCTCATTATCATAAACAAAATCTTTGTCATGTATTCTCTTTTATTTTACTTTTTTTTTATAGAAATGTATAATAACAATAAATAAAGAATGCGAAACTTTCCTTTTCCGTTAATAAATCTGGAACAAAGTCTTGTGACAAAATTCCGTGTGAATGATCTGTGTAACACAACTACCTCGAAATGGGTACCTCAAAATTGTCAAATTATGTTTGTTGTTCATTTTCCTGTCCCAATTGTTCAAAAGTCGCCCACTACACTTCAGTAGATTAATTAAAGTAATTAATTGTATAATTCGTTCGTATGCGTGCGCATGCGCACACACGCACTGCTTAATGTAGATTTTTGTTTGTTTCAAATCAGTCAGCTTGTTAAAAAAAATCATGATGATTATTAATTTTTATCTATTTTATTTTATGTAAGAATACACAAAAACAGCACAAACACACGTGTACAGATCTTTATTTACACAAAAACATCTACAGTCGAATACAAACAAAATGTTTAGGTCTTTATTTAGTTCAAATTTGCGAGGGCATCTTTCGTCATTTGTTGTGGAGCATAGGATTCTCGTATGTTGCCATTGTTATTGCATCGCTTGTCGTTTACCACCATTCTGTGATATTTGTCTTCCGAAATCAAAGTCAAAGTCGAATTATTCAGTTCCTAGTTCAAGGTTCCTTTAGTGAGTAATGATGAACCGGGAACCAACTATATGCATACTGGTATTTCAGGTAGCAGTCGGAACGATTATTTACGAAAATTAACACGTTTCCGCATCTTGTATATAAAGGAGCTTAAATGGGAGCCTGTTTAATGTCAAATTTATTAGACGGATTAAATACACTTATATGATGCGACGCTCTGCATAGAGTCATTTCAATTTCATCTGAAGATATTAATACATTCAATAATACATAGGCACGAATGTGAGATTCTGTTTATCTTCAAAAATGCCACATAACTTATTTGCATATATTCATGTAGCTGCTGTCGTATGACGTATATTGCTTCAGGTGTCATCGCACCGTTCCAAATAACGGAAATATCTCGTATTTTTCCGAAAAACAGAACGGCTCAGTCGATTTCCGAACAACTGAGCTGCCTCGTCGATTTCCGGACAACGGTACTTAACAACGGAACTGCCACGTCGATTTTCGAACAACGGAACTGCCTAATTGATTTCCAAACAACAAAACTGTCTCGACGATTTCCGAACAACGGAACTGCCTCCACGATTATTGAACTACGGAATTTACAAGTCGATTTCCGAACAACGGAACAAAACAACGGAACTGCCTAGTCGATTTCCGAACAACGAAACTGCATAGTCGATTTCCGAACAAAGGAACTTCCAAGTCGATTTCCGAACAACGGAACTGAACAACGGAACTGAACAACGGAACTGCCTTGTCGATTTCCAAACAACAGAACTGCCTCGTCGATTTCCGAACAACGGAACTCGCTCTCGTCGATTTCCGAACAACGGAACTCACTCGTCGATTTACGCACAACGGAACTGCCTAGTCGATTTCCGAACAACGGACCTGCCTCGTCGTTTTCCGGACAACGGCACTCCGAGTCGATTTACGTACAACGGAACTGAACAACGGAACTGCCTCGTCGATTTCCAAACAACAGAACTGCCTCGTCGATTTCCGAACAACGGAACTCGCTCGTCGATTTCCGAACAACGGAACTGCCTAGTCGATTTCTGAACACGGAACTGCCACGTCGATTTCCGAACAACATACCTGTCTCGTCATTTTCCGGACAACACTCCGAGGCGATTTACGTACAACGGAACTGAACAACGGAACTGCCTAGACGATTTCCGAACAACAGAACTGCCTCGTCGATTTCCGAACAACGGACCTGCCTCGTAGTTTTCCGGACAACGGCACTCCGAGTCGATTTACGTACAACGGAACTGAACACCAGAACTGGCTCGTCAATTTCCGAACAATGGAACTGCCTAGTCGATTCTGAACAAAGAACTGCCTAGTGGATTTCCGAACAATGAAACTGAACAACGGAAAAACTCGTGGATTTCAGAACAACGGAACTTCCAAGTCGATTACCGAACAACCTAACTGATCAACGGAACTGCCTTGTCGAGTTCCGGACAACGGAACTACGTAGTCGATTTTCAAGCAACGGTAATGTATAGTCGATGTCGGTAATGTCCTATGTTTAATGGTTGCGGAAATCGACGAGGCAATTCTAATTTCACGTCGAGACCGAGCCTACATTTACACAGGGGTGTGTGGGTGGCGGTGAATATCTTCTTAGAAATATTAAAACTAACCCGCCAAATAACGGAAAATTGAACTTAAGAAAAAGTGTATCAAAACTCTATCCAGTTGTTCAGGTATTATCTAATGCATAATTTACGTGCTGATTAAAAGTATAGGTTTTTTGACGTGTTTTTAAAATACCTGTGATTGAATATGCGGGTAAAATGAATGATAGTTAGTAACTCTTAATTCGACGCACCAGTTTCGGGGATTGCCCTGGCTGGTTAAAGCCGTTTATATTGTATCTATAGAGTCTGGATTCTCAAAATATGTAAGTTTTATATATACCTCATCAGCGGTAATATTAGAATATATACCTCATCAGCGGTAATATTAGAAATATTAGTAATATTAGAAATGGTCTACTATGTTGTGAACTTTTGCTGTTGTTTGCGGGATAGCATAACAAATGCCCATAAAACATCAAAATATTACATTTCCATCATAAAACATGTTGATTTAGGATATTGTGACTGAAATTTGCATTTTTATGGATACAATTGTACTGAGAGTATATTTGCAAAAAGTAAAGTCTCATTCCTGCCATTTTGGAGGTGGCCACTTTCAGTGAAATATTACAGGCTGAAAGCATCACATTGCTGGTCATTTTTGGGTGTCTCTAAGATAGTTCTTAAAAAAAGTTAGGTTTTATCATCCGTTCGGATATAGGAATAGGGGTTGTAGGCCTAAAGGCTATAATGTAGGCCTATTGGAAATGCAATGTGGTATATGACCAGTTAGCATGGTTCCCGGAATCCTTGTTAGCATTCCCCTCTCTCTGGGGCGACACTAAATAACATATTCCCGCGTACAGCAATTCAGTTCAATTATTTCGTTAAAATATATTAAAAAATTATAACTCTAAACAGTAATTTAAAAAGTTAGTAAAGCAACCACAACAACAACAACCTTTATTTGGCTCAGGTTACAACATACAAAGTATGGAAACTACATGAGTATAAATTACAGAAAATACATGTGATATGAGTAAAATGAGATGGCAGTTCATACAATTTTAAACAACGGGTTGGTGGGACTGGTGGGGGAGGGGGAGTACTTCTATATAATAATAATAAAAATAATAATAGTAATAGTAATAATATTATAATAATAAAATAATAATAATGGTGGGGATGGTGGGGGAGGGGGTAGTGTTTCTATATAATAATAATAATAATAATAATAATAATTTACGGGCACACATCAGTGATCATTAATTGAGATACACCTTGTTGCGTTTGCATCAGAAGGCATACTTTGTCACGGGAGCGCATTTTCTTTCACCTCATTGGCCAGTGACATAGACGTTTTTGACAGAGGCACGAATTCGGCAAGATATACTTTGGTTTCTTACAGATAAGCACGTGCTACATGATTGTACATAGTTTATTTATCAATGGGGACATGCCAAGTTTATTTGGGTTTGCATACAGCGGTGATAGATATTAGGCCTATGATATACTATTTTCACAAACGCAACAGTGGTGACTTACATGGAATAATTATATTCTTCGAATTACAGAAGTACATGGGCATGACAATTCAAAAGGTGAGTATATTTATGCATATATATCAGTATACTCAGAATAGGTCGATACAATTATCATTATTACTCTTATTTTAAGATAGATTTTGCATAAGGAAAAATGCTACAGGATAACATATTAATATTGTTTGATTACTTGAAATGTTTTATTACAATGTTAACAAATATGCTCAGTCTTTGCAGTAGAGGTCTGTATTCACTACTGAGTAGCTCTTTAAATGTTCGTACATTTGGGTAAGTGAGATAATATCTAGGTATAAATTGTGTTCTTTTTTCTATGAAAAAAAGGACAAATAAGCAAGTAATGAAATTCGTCATCAGTGTCGTTTAGTGGACATAGTGTACATTTTCTGTCTGCATGTGGTGTATTTGTCCATCGTCCTGTCTCAGTCGGGAGTTTGTGATTAGCAGTTCTTAATTTAAAGAGTGGCCTACTTGTTGATTTGGGAAGGATCTTCAGATAGCTCTCGAAGTTGGTATTATCTTTAAATAAGTTATAGTTTTTTCCTTTAGAGGAGCGTTCAAGTTTTGAACTCCAGTCTTGTATGAATTGATCTATGAGTGTTTGTTTGAGTGCTATATGAATATTGCGATTCTGTATTTGATGTTGGTTTACGAAAATATCCGCATAACCGGTGTATTCGAGAATTTGTTTGACACAATTGATCCATTTAAAGTTGTGGTTCGAGTGAAGCATTAAGTCATAACACATACGGTCGCATGCTTAAAAACAATAAAACTGAAGAAAAAAACATTTCAAAATGAATTAGTTTATGTGCTTGATGACTGTGCAAGGAAAATAAACAGCAAACACAATTGTTGACAATTTGGAGGTACCTCTTTCGAGGTTAATGTGTTTGCCCTCTCTTTTGTAGGGTTTGTTTTAGGTGGGTGTGCACAAAGAAAGTCTTTAGGGAAAGTCTCGGACAGAAGATTATGTTTTGGCAGATGATCTGTTTTAGAGATCTCTTTTGGACTTGCTCAGTCGCTGTCGGATTCTCCGACAGAGTCGTTGCCCATTCCATTGTAGACACTTTCTCCATCGTCGGGATTTTCACCATACAGCTTACAGCGGAGATCCAGAACCTCGTTCTTCTTGATGCAGGCGTAGTGGCAGAATGTCTTAAGTGTCCCCTCTACGACGAGAATGCGCATGCGTAGCGTGTAACGGAAGGACTTTTGGTCTTCCCCACGTGCGTTGATGTAGCGCCTGTTAAGATATTCCATCTTCTCGTTGAATAAGTTGACTTGGTCGCAAGCACGTTGGAAGCGTCTCTGCGCCTCGTACAGCTGAGCGTACATGTCAAATTTCTCCATCCCCATTATGTAATTAATTTTGACGCAAATTGTTCTGTTCTATTCTTATGGATATCTGTTCTGTTCTGATAATATGACCTGGATAATTTTCAATCACGGTGTTGATGCGATGATTTCGAGCACGACGATCTTCCGATTATACTCTGACCAACAAGGTAGAATGATTGTCAAACAAGATAATTACGTTATATATACTGTAGGAAGATACTTTTATGAATAACAAAATCAGAGAAGCAGTTTAAATGAACCAAACAAGTTAAGCTTGGACTATTTGTATGGCAACCCATCTGATCTGCAAACATGCCACAACAGCCTTCCATGTCATAATTAATCACTCGCTAGGCTGCAAAAAGGCATTAAAGCTGTTGACGCTCGAGATGAGCCAAACACAGTTGTACGGACGCTTTTATTCCGGCGCAAAGAATGACCACTAATTAACGAGCGTGTCAGTCCGTATGCGTGAATGAAAGCCTTTATTGAGTTGTTTCGGATGTCATATTTACGGTTACAAGTTCTTATAGATATGTATGTTAAATATGAATACATATGAATTATAGGGAAAACAGATCTATATTCAAATTGCAAACATGTCAAATACAATAGATTCTGAATATGAATTATGTAGTTTTTATATGAAGGAAGCGAGACGATGGGATAGTCTGCCTCTACCACAATCAAAATCGACCGTCATATATGGCCTACCACAAACAAATCGACCGTCATTTATGGCCTGACAGGTGTTAAACAATTTACTTAAACATTATTCAAAGAAACAAATCAAGAAATAAAGAATCATCACCATCATCAGTATCCACCAGCCATAACCACCATCACCAGTATCCTTATCCACCAGCCATAACCACCATCACCAGTATCCTTATCCACCAGCCATAACCACCATCACCAGAATCCTTATCCACCAGCCATAACCACCATCACCAGTATCCTTATCCACCAGCCATAACCACCATCACCAGTATCCTTATCCACCAGCCATAACCAGCATTATCATTAACCAACGTTAATCACCGCCATCACCCATCATTTATCACCATCCATCATCATTATAACATTGTATGCCTACAGTTTTATCATATGATTATAGATGTTTGTTAAAGATGATGAGTGATGCTGAAAAGTGGTGATTGATGTGATTAGATGTGATGAGTATTGATCTTGGTTAATGACGATGATGATTGTTGATGATTGATAATGATACATATTTTTCTTGGTTTAGGATGATGATGATGATGATGATTGATGGTGATGAATATTGATGTTCGTTAATGACGATGATGATTGATGGTGACTGATAATGATGCATATTGGTCTTGGTTTAGGATGATGATGATCACTGATGATGAATATTGATGTTCGTTAATGACGATGATGATTGATGGTGACTGATAATGATGCATAATGGTCTTGGTTTAGGATGATGATGATCACTGATGATGAGTATTGATGTTCGTTAATGACGATGATGATTGATGGTGATTGATAATGATGAATATTGGTCTCGGTTTAGGATGATGATGATCACTGGTGATGAATATTGATGTTCGTTAATGACCATGATGGTTGATGGTGATTGATAATGATGAATATTGGTCTCGGTTTAGGATGATGATGATGATCACTGGTGATGAATATTGGTGTTCGTTAATGACGATGATGGTTGATGGTGATTGATAATGATGAATATTGGTCTCGGTTTAGGATGATGATGATTGGTGGTGATGATTATTGATGTCTGTTAATGATAATGATGACAAGGGCTGAATATATGGATACATATGTATTCATGTTGGAAATTGTATTAAATAGTTAATATGTTTCTGATACAACACGTGCTTTTGAGAAATTGACATATTATTTTAACAAATATTTTAAGGAAATCTATTTTAAAAAAAAGACAAATATTTCTTCGTATCAAAAACCCATATTTTTAACAACCTGTAACCGTAATTATGGCATCCGTAAAAAAATCAATAAAGGCTTTCATTTCGCGCATACGGACTGACACCTCGTTAATTACTGGCCATTGTCTGAGCCTGTGTAAACTGAATTGTCTGTTTGGCAATGTCACAGCAGCGCCCTCGTGAGCATTTAATTATGAAGTGCAAAACTGTTATGGCGTGTTTGCGGCTGGGATGCCCTACAAATATTCCAAACTTGGCTTGTTTGGTTCATCCACATTGCATCTCTGACAGAGTCATTCACGCATGTACCTGATTGGCCAACAGTGACTTTGCAGAGTATATATACCATAATTATCTTGTTTGACAACCATTCTACCGTGTTAGTCAGATAGATTATCATCGGAAGATCGCATCATCACAGAGTTTGAAGATTATCGATTACATTGCAATCACGTTCTGTCAAAACGAAATTATGGAGATGGAGAAATTTGAAATGTGCGCTCAGCTTTACGAGGCTCAGCGACGCTTCCAACGTGCCTGCGACCAGATCAACCTACTCAACGAAAAGATGGAATACCTTAACAGGCGCTACACCAACGCACGTGACGAAGACCAGAAATCATTACGCTACACTCTACGCATGCGCATTCTCGTCGTGGAGGGGGTACTGAAGACATTCTGCCACTACGCCTGCATTAAGAAGAACGAGGTTCTGGATCTCCGCTGTAAGCTGTATGGCGAAAATCCCGATGAAGGGGAAATTGTCTACGATGACTCTTTCGGAGAACCTGACAGTGACTTAGAGTGAACCACGTCCAAAAGAGATATTTTCTGGCAAGTCTTCTGTCATTTGCAGAAACCTGATCGTCTGCCCGAGACTTCGCTAACGTCAACTGGGTGTGCGTGGGCACACCCACATAAAACCGCCCCTAAATAAGAGGGTTAACACAACTACCTCGAAATAGGTACCTCAAAATTGTCAAATTGTGTTTGTTGTTCATTTTCCTGTCCCAATGGTTTAAGGTCACTTTATACTGTAAAGGGACATAGGGCAATCTTGAAGTTTTTATCAAACTCTCGATTTATTTATCCAGTATCGTTTTGACTTATAACATACATGTATGTTTAAATATATTATTGGTATTACTACTATATAGCATTAATATAATCAGACGATAATTATAGGCAAAAACAATTTGCTTTATACTATTGTTAATATTAATGATTGAACAAATGCAAGTTATGTAGAAAAGCTAACGGAACGCCATGAGTTTTCAAAATATCAAGATTGCCATGTGTCTCTTTAATAGTTTAATTGAAGTAATTAATTGTATAATACGTTCGTTAGTGTGCGCATGCGCACATCCACGCAATAATTAATGTAGAGAATCGTTTTGTTTGAAATTAGTCTTCTTGTTAAAAAGCAATGATGATTATTAATTTTAGACAGGCAGGCAGGCAGGCAGACAGACAGACAGACAGACAGTCAGACGGACGGACGGACGGACGGGCGGGCGGGCGGGCGGGCGGGCGGACGGACAGAGGGGAGTGTGTGTGGGGGAGGGGGGACGGGGTGGAGGTAAATAGCTTCCTAAAAATACCTCTTCAGTTGTGTTCTCTGGGACAAACGTCAGGAGGCAGTATAAAAAAAAAAAATTGTTTTAACAAAAACATAAAAAGATTAGCACTATTTAAAAAAGAACTGATTCTATATCCGGTTGATGTAGCGTAATTCGACTAACAGTAGAAGATAACTCTGACACTCATTATGATTCTAATAATGATTTTGCATGTGTTAATGCCGTGTGACCTTGGGTGGAAACAGGGAGTACGTATACGGGGAGGAGAAACGGATCGTTTTGCCATTTTATGTTGTCGCGCGTATGTTTCACTACTGCATGAAAATGACTACTTCCAGTTGTTTCGCGCGTGTGTGAAAAACAGCAAATTCTTATAAATTATTACCACCCTGATTACACTAACAAATGCAATAAAGGTGCGAAATGTAAACATATGTATTATTTATTCACATTGTGTCCTCTGATACAGAGCGTGTATTTGTTTGCATGTATAAAAGCACATTTTACCAGGCTGTTCCGTGTAACAAAGTAGGCGCCACTCTGCGCCAAATAAAAAATGTTGACAGTGTATAGCTATTGCAAACGAGATACGAGACTACGGGTTATTTAGGCATTAATAAATCAACATGAAGCGGCACAAACGTGATTTCTAAAGCACATTTTCATTGTTTTTGAAGCTAATTAAAACATATGTTTGCTTAGAGAACGACAAAGACGAATCGTTTCAATTGAATCACACAATTTCACAAGAGCCACTGGTCAGTTTGTTTGTAATTGGTTCGACCTATGTAGTTTAACAGTTCATCACAGTTCAATAATATTCACAATACAACAATTCATAAAATATAAATGTGCCATTCTTTTTAGAATTACAAGAGACTATACAATATAAATATACATATGACTCTTTACAATGTTAAAATATTCGGAAAAAAATTGATTCGGAACCGATTGCCACAGACATGTTATCTGACTCACAAATAGCGTGGTACAGTAGTCAATTCATACAAATATATTACAGTAAAATATTACTGCTTTAATTTATCACATAATGTTCTCAGAATAGTATTATCAAACACATATATACATAGTAATAATTGAGCGGCCGGTGCTAATCTAGACATGTTGTCTAAAAAGTACTTAAATAGAAATATTAATTAGTTAGAGAATTGCAACGGCTACTGAAACCTTAGAAAATATTTTAAAAGACCGCATAAGAACCCAGATCAGATCTGGAGTATACTGATTAGCACCGACTTCTCAACGTCGTTATAAAACCTTATTTTTAATCTAATAATGATTGCATTATTTACAATAAAAATATGATGAAATTAACTAAAAAAGAATGCTTACCAGCTTACTACAAGTAAAATAAATAAAAAGAATACTAACACATAATTAAAAATATACAGAGTTTCTTTTTTTTTGAGAAAAAACATATTTTTATTGGAAAACAAAAATAACATTTTCTCTGTTTCGTTTACATCTATAAAATGTGGATAATGCTTTATCAAATAAGAGTTTTCATCATACATAGCACATTCTAAAACACCATCAAGGAATGCCAGAGTTATTGACCGGACACGATTTGACCTTTGACCTATGTGTGACCTTGACATTGGAGCCACGGACCTGGATTTTGTAAGCGACACATCATGTTGTTGTGGTGAGCACTTGTACTAAGTTAATTCAAAATCCGTCAAGAAACCTTTGACCTCTAAGTGTGACCCTGATGTTGGAGCGACGGACCTGGATTTTGTGCGCGACATGTCGTCTGGTTGTGCTGAGCACTTATGCCAAGTTATTTGAATATCCGTCGAGGAATGCCAGAGTTACTGACTGGACACAATTTGACCTTTGACCTCTAAATATGACCTTGACCTTGGAGCCACCACGGACCTGGGTTTTGCACGACACGTCGTCTAGTTGTGGTGAGCAATTGGGCCAAGTTATTTGAAAATCTGTCCATGAATGTCAGATTAATTAACCGGACACGAAAGCATTTGTTTTGAACTTTCACCTCTAACAGTGACCTTGACCTTGGATCCACGGACCTGGATTTTGTGCGCGACACGTCGTCTTGTTGTGGTGAGCAATTGTGCGAAGTTATTTGAAAATCCGTCAATTATTGTCAGAGTTATGAAGCGGACACGATTGTACGAACGGCGACGAACGGCGACGAACGGAAAGACAGTGAGACTACTATATGCCACCCTTCGGGGGCATAAAAACAACAACACAGATTTGACAATTTTGAGGTACCTCTTTCGAAGTAGTTGTGTTCACCGGTTTTTTTAGGGGAGATTGTTATGTGGGGTGTGCACACCCAATATACTTTATCGAAAGTCTCGGACAGACGATCATGCTTCAGCAGGTTTCAGCAGATGACGGAAGGCATCGCAGTCTCACTAGACTGAAGAGATCTCTTCTGGATTTGCTCAGTCGCTGTCGGATTCTCCGAAAGAGTCTTCCATCCCATCGTAGACAATTTCTCCATCATCGGGATTTTCGCCATACAGCTTACATCGGAGATCCAGAACCTCGTTCTTCTTGATGCAGGCATAGTGGCAGAATGTATTCAGTGTCCCCTCCACGACGAGAATGCGCATGCGTAGCGTGTAACGGAAGGACTTCTGGTCTTCGTCTCGTGCGTTGGTGTAGCGACTGTTAAGGTATTCCATCTTCTCGTTGAGTAGGTTGATTTGGTCGCAAGCACGTTGGAAGCGTCTCTGCGCCTCGTACAGCTGAGCGTACATGTCAAATTTCTCCATCCCCATGATGAACTAGTTTTGACGGAAATCGTTCTGTTCTATTCTGACGGCCACCACAACGGTGTTGATGCGATGATTTCGAGCACGACGATCTTCCGATGATAATCAATCTGACCAACAAGGTAGAATGGTTGTCAAACAAGATAATTACGGTATATATACTGTAGGAAGATACGTGTATGAATAACAAAATCCGAGATGCATTTGTGAACGAACCAAACAAGTTAAGCTTGGGCTATTTGTAAGGCAACTCATCTGTAAACATGCCACAACAGCCTTCCATGTCATAATTAATTACACTCTAGGCTGCGAAAGTTATTAAAGCTATTGACGCTCGAGATGACCCAAACACGCTGTACGGACGGTTGTATTCAGACAATGGCCGGTATTTAATGAGGGTGTCAGTCCGCATGCGCGAATGAAAGCCTTTATTGAGGTATTACAGATGCCATATTTAGGATAACAAGTTCTTATAGTGTATTATAGATATGTATGTTAAATATGAATGCATATTTATTGGGAAAACATATACATGCATATATTAAATAATATACATCAATGACTAGAATACAAATGTTGAATCAGATACAGAACTATGTAGATCTATATTAAAATTGCAAACATGTCAGTTAAAATAGAATCTGTATAAAAATGTTGTAGTCTATATATTAAGGAAACGTGACGATGGGGTGGTCTGCCTCTACCACAAAAAAACTCGACAGATCTTAAAAAGTGAAGTAAAATACCATTAAAAGAAACAAAGAAAGAAATAGCAATCATCATCATCATCATCATCATCATCATCATCATCATCCTTAAGGACTCACACCACTATTATCTCCCTTGAATACGCGAGCCCTACAGATGAAGGAGGTAGAAAAAAAAAACAAGTTCGCTTTTCTACATTTTACAGGATACATTGATTTATCTTTACCAGGTTCTAAATCTACAGCATTTTAGGAAGAGATTACAGAAAAATGCATGCTAATATAAGATTTCTAGTTAATTCTGCCTCATTTTACACATCA
The DNA here is from genome assembly GCA_037043455.1 of Cyrtodaria siliqua. Classification (NCBI taxonomy): domain Eukaryota; kingdom Metazoa; phylum Mollusca; class Bivalvia; order Adapedonta; family Hiatellidae; genus Cyrtodaria; species Cyrtodaria siliqua. Next base: position 72,457 of record JAWPHD010010351.1, read on the forward strand.
TGGGTCTAATCACCACGGGGTTGTATTTTTGTCTAAATTTAGATAGGTGTCACGCAAACATGAAATTAAAAAAAGTTCAATCTGGTAAATATTTGTTAAATGTGTTCTAATTGCAGATATTGGATCAATGACAATTTTAAGCATAAACACATGTTGTAAAATCTGTTTATCTCTATGCCACGAACAAAAACATTACAATGGGACACTATGGAAAATTAATTGTGGTGTGAGATGTTAAACACCAACCATAATCACCATCATCATGAACCAACGTCAAAACTCACCACCATCACTCATCATTTATCACAATCCATCATCATTATAACATTTTCTGTCTACAGTTTTATTACAAACTTGTTTCCCCGACCACCATACCCCACATATGTGTGATATAATTGGCATCTCACTTATGATGATTGATAGTGCTAATAATGATGATTGATGAGGATGAATGATTAATTGATCTTGGTTTAGGATGATGATGATTGATGGTGATGATTATTGATGTTGGTTAATGACGATGATGATTGATGGTGATGGTTAATGGTGATGATTGTAAATGTTGGTTATTGATGATGATTGATGTTGAAAAGTGGTGATTGATGTGATGATTATTAATCCTGGTTAATGACGATGATGAATGATGGCGACTGATAATGATGAATATTGGTCTTGGTTTAGGATAATGATGATCACTGGTGATGATTATAGATGTTCGTTAATGACGATGATGATTGATGGTGATTGATAATGATGAATATTGGTCTCGGTTTAGGATGATGATGATTGGTGGTGATGATTATTGATGTCAGTTAATGATAATGATGATAAGTGCTGAATATATAGTGGGGCAGATTGGTGACATATATTGGTAAAATTTTGCATTTTGTGACAAAAGCACCAAACTTGACACATAGCTAGATAATACTTTATAAACATTTATGGCTATTGACCCACGTCCGATTTTGAAAAATGTTATTTGGGTCATTTTTTTTCTTTAAAATGGTCGCAATTTTCAAAATGGCCTCCAAAATATGCTGATTTTTTTTTTAAAGCAATCAAAATGTTGATATATCAAGACAACACCTTTGTAAAACACAAAGGTGTTGTCTTGATATATTTATGTGTATTTTTATACTTCAATAAATATTTGTTTGATACACCCCTATACTTCTGGGGTTAGGAATTTTACACATGTAAATATACTATCCCAACTCTGAGTCTAGTTTGTCTTAGTTGTCTTTAGCCTTAAGCAAATGTGTTTAAGTTTCAGTCTAATCTTTATTAGCGGCGTTTAGTTGATAATAACTCATAAGTATACATTCAGTGACTTAATTAAACACTATTAAAATTACACACAACAATCTGGAATTATTTATCAAGCATCCAAATTATCACCTTGATTTATTAATCTAATATCATTTTGACTTTAAAACTGCCTGCATACACTTACATACAATTCAGAATTGTTTAATTGTTCGTGTTTATTCTATTACAGGTTTTAATATATTATTGGTGTAATATATTCCTCAATGAGCAATATGTAAAACTAATTTGCCTGGAACTATTTACATAATTATTAAAACTGATTTTAAAACATACTTATGAAGAAATTTCAGACGATGACTCTTTCGGGGAACATGACAGTGACTAAGAGTTAACCGCGTCCAAAAGAGATCTATTTTGGCAAGTATTCGGTCATCTGCGGAAAAGTTATCGTCTGTCCGTGACTTTCGCTAAAGTCTACTGAGTATGCACATCCACCTAAACCGCCCTTAAATAAATGGGCTAACACAGCTACCTCGAAATGAGCCCCACAATTGTCAGATTGTGTTTGTTGTTCCTAATTCTGTCCCATTTTTGCAAAGTCGCCCACTACACTTTAAAGTCATGAAGTGAGATAATTTTAAGAGCGAAATGTAAGGTGTAGAGTACAGCAATCATTTTCTATCGGTATTCCGATAAAAGTTGACACGGCAATGCCAGTGTGGGGAATTTGAACAAAACAAGTTAGTGCCTTCCATTACGGAAGGCCAATTGTTAAAATGTTCAAAGGGCCATAATCCTGAAAACAAGAGACCCACGAGAACCTGAATCGATCTACTGGCAAAGTGCACTAGGTTAGATAATGCTACATGCAAACACCGACATATTAATATTGTTATGAGATCTGTGATGCAAAATATCAAAGCTCTAACCTTGTGGTTTCAAAAAAGAAGATATTTAAATGTATTTTCTAATAATTCTATGTAAAACTTTTGACCTCCAGTGAGGGGCTTATTCTGACCCCCAGGATCACCATTTGTACAACTTGTTAAAGGATCACTCCCCCATAGTCGATTTTCGAACAAAGTCGATTTCCGAACAGTGGAACTGCCTAGTTGATTAGTGCCTAGTCGATTTCCGAACAACGGAATTGCCACGTCGATTTCCGAACAACGGATTTTCCAAGTCGATTTCCGAACAACGGAAGTGCCTAGTCGATTTCCGAATAACAGAATGTCTCGGCGATTTCCGAACAACGGAACTGCCTTGTTGATTTCCGAACAACTTAACTTCTAAGTTTATTTCCGAACAACGGAACTGACTCGTCGTTTTCCGAACAAAATAAGTTCCAAGTCGGTTTTAGAACAATGGGGCTGGACAACGGAACCGTCTCGTCGATTTCCGAACTACGGAACTGCATCGTCGATTACCGAAAACGGAACAGTCTCTTCGATTTCCGAACAACGCAACTTACAAGTCGACTCGAACAACGGAACTGAACAACGGAACTGAACAACGGAACTGCCTCGCCGATTTCCGAACAACGGAATGGGTCTTCGATTTCCGAACAACGCATCTTACAAGTCGACCTGAACAACAGAACTGCCTCGTCGATTTCCGAACAACGGAAATAGGTCGTCGATTTCCGAACAACGGAACTGTCTAGTTGATTTTCGAACAACGGAACTGCCTCGTCGATTTCCGAACAACGGACATGCCTCGTCGATTTCCGGACAACGGAATTCCGAGTCGATTTACGTACAACGGAACTGAAAAACGGAACTGTCTGGTCGATTTCCAAACATCGGAACTGCCTAGTCGATTTCCGAACAATTAAACTGAACAACGGAACTGCCTCGTCGATTTCCGGAAACAACGGAACTACCTAGTCGCTTTCCGAACAATTAAACTGAACAACGGAACTGCCTCGTCGATTTCCAGACAACGGAACTCTGAGTCGATTTACGTACAACGTAACCAAACAACGGAGCTACGAGTCGATTTTCAAAAAACGGAATTGCCACGTCGATTTTCGAACAACGGAACTCGCAAGTCGATTTCCGAACAACGAAACTGCGTCGTCGATTTTCGAACAACGGAACTGCCTAGTTGATTTCCGAACAACATATCTTCCTAGTCGATTTCCGAACAACGGAACTGTTTCGTCGTTTTCCGAACAACATAAGTTCCAATTCGATTTCCGAACAACGGAATTGAAAAACGGAACCGTCTCGTCGATTTCAAAACAACGGAACTGCCTCGTCAATTTCCGAAAACGGAACTGTCTCTTCCATTCCCGAACAACGGAACATACAAGTCTATTTCTGAACAACGGAATTGAACAATGGAACTGCCTAGTCGATTTCCGAACAATGAACTTCCAAGTTGATTTCCGAACAACGGAAGTGCCACGTCGATTTCCGAACAACGGAACTTCCACGTCGATTTCCGAACAACGGAACTTGCTAGTTGATTTACGAACAACGGAAATGTCTCTTCGATTTCCGAACAACGGAACTGCCTAGTTGATTTCCGAACAAAGAACTTCCAAGTGGATTTCCGAGCATCGGAACTGTCTCGTCGTTTTCCGAACAAATTAATTTCGAAGTCGGTTTTCGAACAATGGTACTGGACAACGGAACTGTCTCGACGATTACCGAAAACGGAATTGTCTCTTTGATTTCCGAACAACGCAACTTACAAGTCGACCCAAACAACGGATTTGAAAAAACGGAACTGCCTCGTCGATTTCCGAACAACGGAACTGCCTCGTCGATATCCGAACAACGGACATGCCTCGTCGATTTCCCGACAACGGAACTTAACAACGGAACTGTCTCGTAGATTTCCGAACAAAGAACTGCCTAGACGATTTCTGAACAAGGAACTACCTAGTCGCTTTCCGAACAATAAAACTGAACAACGGAACTGCCTCGTCGATTTCCGGACAACGGAACTGCCTCGTCGATTTACGTACAACGGAACTGAATAACGGAACTGCGAGACGATTTCCGAACACGGAACTGCCTAGTCGTTTTCCGAACAACGGAACTGCCTCGTCGATTTCCGAACAGTGGACCTGCCTCGTCTATTTCCGGACAACGGAACTCCGGGTCGATTTTCGAACAATGGAACTGCCTAGTCGATTTATGAACCAGGAACTACCTAGTCGCTTTCCGAACGATGAAACTGAACAACGCAACTGTTTCCAAGTCGATTTCCGAACAACGTAATTGAACATCGGAACTGCCTTGTCGGATTCTGAACAACGGAACTACGTAGTCGATTTTCAAGCAACGGTAATGTCTAGCCGATGTCCGTAATGTCCTTAGTTTAGTGGTTGCGGAAATCGACGAGGCAATTCTAATTTCACATCGAGACCGATCCTACATTTACACAGGGGTTGTGGCGGTAAATATCTTCTTAGAAATATTCTTAAGATTTTAAGAAAACTAACTCGCCAAATAACGGAGAATTGCACTTAAGAAAAGTTCCAAAACTCTATCCAGGTGTTCAGGTATTCAGGTATTATAATAATGCATATATGCTGATTAAAAGTATAAGTTTTTTGACGGGTTTTGAAAATACCTGTGATTGAATATGCGTAAAATGAGTTGGTCAATCTTAATTCGACGCACCACTTTCTGGGTTTGCCCTGGCTGGTTAAAACCGTTTATATTGTATCTATAGAGTCTGATTTTCAAAATATGTAAGTTGTACCTTATAAGCAGTAGATTTAGTTGTAAAATTTGGCTGTTGTTGGCGGGATAATTACTTTAAATAAATAAAAGCGAGATAGCTCTCTTTAGTAATAGCTCTCTTTAGTATAGAACTACGTAAAGAACATTCAACTCCCTTATATTGCAATAAAATTGTATTTTAAATAGTCCAGTTTTCGGCAGTTCGATATTCTGGGCCAAAAGAAATGGAAGTTCCAAATCTCTGATCCTTTAGAATTTAATCTATATCTCAGGACATCTTTAAATGAATGAAACCACTTTAAAAACTTCTGTTTTGTTTAATTGGAAGTATCAATATTTTTTTAAATAATTATTCCAAAAATCAGCGATGTGTATGTTGTTTTGCTGATTTTCCCCCAAAATGGCAAGCTGTATACATTGTGTTCATTTCAAACATTATTTTTATTTATAAGAATATAATAGACAACTTTCAGAAGCTTCAGCTATCTAATATTGCAATGATAATAATATTTTAAAAATTATTCCAGTTTTTAACGATTTGTGTTCAAATTTGCATGTTTTTGACCCAAAATAATGTGTTAAGCTACCGTTTCAGAAAAACTATTCTGGCTATTTCTTTTTGACTAAGATATATATAAAAGGTGGTAGCGTTTTAAATTTGCCAGCTGAGTTGGTACCGAAATGTTGAGTAGCCCATGGTCTATTAGTCATGTTACTCTGTTTATACTATTCTTCCAATCTAATATACATAAAAGCAATTACAGCCGTTGTAACATACTATGACGTATAAAACACTTGCATTGAAACCATACATAACTTTTCAAGCATTTGGTTGTTGTACGTTTGATGTTGTTAATGATTATGAACACATTTTAATAAAAGTTGAAGATGTCTTGCTACCACACACACGTTTGTTCGTATATTTAAAAATAGAAAGAATCAAAACTGAACAAAAAAATATTTCAAAAACAATCAGTTTCTGTGCGAGTAGGTGAGTGTGCGTCGAGAATGAAATAATAATAAAAAACAACAACACACATTTGACAATTATGAGGTACCCCTTTCGAGGTAGTTGTGTTCACCCTTTTATTTTAGGGGAGATTTTTATGTGGGGTGTTCACACCCAATAGACTTTATCGAAAGTCTCGGACAGACGATCATGCTTCAGCAGGTTTCAGCAGATGACGGAAGGCATCGCAGTCTCACTAGACTGAAGAGATCTCTTCTGGATTTGCTCAGTCCCTGTCGGATTCTCCGAAAGAGTCTTCCATTCCATCGTAGACAATTTCTCCATCATCGGGATTTTCGCCATACAGCTTACATCGGAGATCCAGAACCTCGTTCTTCTTGATGCAGGCATAGTGGCAGAATGTCTTCAGTGTCCCCTCCACGACGAGAATGCGCATGCGTAGTGTGTAACGGAAGGACTTCTGGTCTTCGTCTCGTGCGTTGGTGTAGCGACTGTTAAGGTATTCCATCTTCTCGTTGAGTAGGTTGATTTGGTCGCAAGCACGTTGGAAGCGTCTCTGCGCCTCGTACAGCTGAGCGTACATGTCAAATTTCTCCATCCCCATGATGAACTAGTTTTTAGGGAAATTGTTCTGTTCTATTCTGACGGATATCTGTTCTGTTCTGATTATATATGAGATGGATAATCTTCAATCACGGTGTTGATGCGACGATTTCGAGCACGACGATCTTCCGATGATAATTAAACTGACCAACAAGGCAGAATGGTTGTCAAACAAGATAATTACGGTATATATACTGTAGGAAGATACGTGTATGAATAACAAAATCCGAGATGCATTTGTGAACGAACCAAACAAATTAAGCTTGGACTATTTGTATGGCAACCCATCTGCAAACATGCCACAACAGCCTTGCATTTCATAATTAATTACTCGCTGTGAAAGTTATTAAGCTGTTGACGCTCGAGATGTATAATATTTAGACAATGGCCGGTAATTAACGAACGTGTCAGTCGGCATGCGTGAATGAAAGCCTTTATTGAGTTATTACAGATGCCATATTTAGGATAACTTATAGTGTATGATAGATATGTATGTTAAATATGAATGCATATATGTTATTGGGAAAACATATACATGCATATATTAAATAATATACATCAATCACTTAAATACAAATGTTGAATCAGATACAGAACTATTTAGATCTATATTAAAATTGCAAACATGTCAGTTAAAATAGAATCTGTATATAAATGTTGTAGTCTATATATTAAGGAAACGTGACGATGGGATGGTCTGCCTCTACCACAAACAAAATTCTACAGTTCTTAAAAAGTGAAGTAAACTACCATTAAAAGAAACAAAGAAAGAACTAGCAGTCATCATCATCATCATCATCATCATTATCCTTAAACACTAACCGTAATCACCATCATCATGAACCAACGTCAAAACTCACCACCATCACTCATCATTTATCACAATCCATCATTATTATAACATTTTCTGTCTACAGTTTTATCACAAACATGTTTCCCCCACCCCCATACCCAACATATGTGTGATATAATTGGAATCTCACTTATGATGATTGATAGCGCTAATGATGATGCTTGATGATGATAAATGGTTAATTTATCTTGGTTTAGGATGATGGTGATTGATGGTGATGATTATTGATGTTGCCGAATGACGATGATGATTGATGGAGATGATTAATGGTGATGATTATAAATTGGTTAATGATGATGATTGATATTGAAAAGTAGTGATTGATGTGATGATTATTAATCTTGTTTAATGACGATGATGATTGATGGCGACTGATAATGATGAATATTGGTCTTAGTTTAGGATGATGATGATGCTCACTGGTGATGAGTATTGATTTTCGTTAATGACGATGATGATTGATGGTGACTGATAATGATGAATATTTGTCTTGGTTTAGGATGATGATGCTCACTGGTGATGAGTATTGATGTTGGTTAATGACGATGCCGACTGATGGTGATTGATAATGATGAATATCTGTCTTGGTTCAGGATGATGATGATTGGTAGTGATGATTATTGATATCAGTTAATGATAATGATGACACGGGCTGAATATATATTTATTGATATATATATTTTATCTGTATACATAGATTTTTTAATTGAAATGTTCGCAATTGTATTAAAGGTTTGGTGCACCCTAGAACCGGTTTAAAAAACCCGTGGCCTACTTTACCACTGACCGTTCCAAGGCGGTAGCCCTATTGTCACCCTTTTGTGTTTGTGATGTCGTTTACTTTTATTATTACTTTTGCCTTCTTGTTTGTCTGTTTGCGTGTTTGTTTCTGTGTTTTGTGGTTGACTGTCCTCCTTGAATGCTACTTTCCCTGTCCGATCTTTTTATATTTCTTTATGTTTCCGATACAACGTGTACTTTTGAGAGACTAGCATTTATTATTTTAACATAAATATTTTAAGGAAATCTATTTCCACAATGACATATATCTCTTCATATGAAAAAAACATATCTTTAACAACCTGTAACCGTAAATATGACATCCGTAATAACTCAATACAGGCTTTCATTTCGCGCATACGGACTGACACGCTCGTTAATTCCACAGACAAATAAACAGACAGACAGACAGTCTAAATAACGGTACTGCCCCGGCGATGACCGTATTACGGTATGTTTAACGGTTACGAAAATCGACGATGAAATTCTGAGAAAATCAAAGAGGCAATTCTGAGGAAATCGACGAGGCAATTCTGAGGAAATCGACGAGGCAATTCTGAGGAAATCGACGAGGCAATCCTGAGGAAATCGACTAGGCAATTCTGATATCACATCGATCTCGACCTAGACTTAGCCTTCATTTACACATAAAACATCACCAATCGAACACAACATATAAAAAGATACAGATCTTTATCCGATTCAAATTTCGGGGCAACTCTGTCACTTTTAATAGAAGATTACCGTAGATTACTCTTAAATTCAGTTTCCACCTTATTGTGGATATTAAGCATAAACAATGAATTGGAGGGTTAAATACATTTTTAAACAAGGAAATGGAGTGTTAAATACATTTTTAGATATAATTTTTCAGTTGTATATTAACACTGGGACAAACGGTCTGTATACATTAATGGAAAACCAGTGCGGGACTAGGAGTCCGATGAGGGTGAGCTACGTATACTCTCATGGAACGCCAATGGCTTTGCTAGAAATAAGAAAGACAATGATGATTTTCTTGATATCATTACCAAAAACGATATTATCATTTTATATGAAACATGGACTTCCCAAAAAAAGTGATGTACATTTAGCTGGATATACGTCTTATAACTTGTATAGAAAATTCCAACATCGTAACTCAAAAAGATGTAGATTGTTTTATATTATAAAGACGCATTAAAGGATGGAATCGAAATTGTTAAGAACCATTCAGATACTATTATTTGGTTAAAACTTGACAGTAACTTTTTCCATTTTGATAAAGATGTTTATTTATGTGGAACTTATATATGGGGTGAAAATTCTCCAGCATATAATATTGTAAATGTAGATTTGTTTGATCTCTTAGAGAATGATGTTACTTACTTTGATAATATAGGTTCCGTCTATTTAACAGGCGATTTTAATAGTCGTACCGGTATTAAACATGACTACATTATTTATGACCAAGTAAATGTGTATTGACGATGATGAATATGTTCCCGATACACCCATGCGCCGAGCCTCCCTTGATAATGCATCTATCGCTTGACAAACAATATTGATTTGTCACAGCGAACTTCCGTAAATAATGTCATAAACGAGTTTACAACTATTGTCCGTAATGTTGCGGACCCATTATTTTCAAAATGCCACATACAAAAAAATCGTCCGTCATTTTCAGATACTTCCATTGTGAAGCAAGCAGCTGACTGTTCTGATGCTAAATATCGATACTTAGATGCTTTACGTGCGTTTACAAATGAGTAGAGAATACTTTTGCAAATGTAAAAAAGATCATAAGGATTTATGTCGTAAAAAGAAAAAAATATTTGAAATTAAAAAGTTTCGGAGATAGAAAATTTAAGGTTCAGTAACCTAAACAATTTTGGAAATATTTCAAAAAAACAAAGAAAAAAGTCAAATGATAATGATATTACTCTAAAGGAATTCCGTGATTATTTTTCATCTTAAGGAAACGACGATTTCCAATGTAAAAATGATGAAGCGGAGTCTTTTTGCGACGAACACAATTTTGATGAAGACTATTGTACCTATGAGGAATTAGATAATGCCTATTACGATCAATGACATTTTAACTAGTAAAGTTGCTAAAAACCAATAAAGCTTTAGGGAGTGATGCATTGATGAATGAATACTTTATTGAAAGCCTTGACATTTTAGCATCACATTTGTGCGATATATGCAATGCAATTTTAACTTCTGGATTTTTTCCTGAAAAATGGAAGGAGTTATTGTCCCTGCTCATAAAAATGGAAATACTAAACATGTTAATAACTATAGGGGTATTACTCTAGTAAGTTGCCTGTCAAACATATTTACCACAATATTATATAAAAGAATTGACTGTGTTTGTGAAAAGAATAACATTATTTCTGATGCACAGTTTGGTTTTAGAAAAGGCCATTCCAATCTTGATGCTTTATTTGTTCTTCTCTCTATTGTTGAAAAATATTTGAATGAGAATAAACGTTTATATGTTGCCTTTGTAGACCTAAAACGATGTTTTGATACTATATATAGAAATGCTTTATGGCTTAAAGTGGGTACATCAGGATTTTTCATGAAACATCCTAAATCATAAAAATGTTCCAGTTCATGATAAAACACTTATATCAATCAAAATATGATGTTAGAACCATAGTGTTACTATCTAAACTTTGAAATACCATATAGCTAGGACGGAATCGGACGTAAAATGCTGAAATTAACTCTGGTGCGTCACCTAGGATAGCATGTATTACTGTGCATAATAAGTTTTTTGGCAAATAATGGATCATTTTTAGGCTCATTCATTATGTTTAGGACATTCAGTATAGAAAATATTAATATTTGTCAATTTTTAGTCGGACACCTAGACCCCCATGACAATCCTGATGTACTCCCTTTAAACTATATAAATCTGGTATACAAGGAAAGATATAACGAATTATTAAAGACATGTACGAAAAGGTGAAATCATGCGTGAAGAGTTGTGGTACTTATTCAGACTATTTCGAATGTGCGGTTGGATTACGTCAAGGGGAGGTAATCTCTCCTTTGTTATTTTCGTTATTTATTGAAGATCTTGAGCTGCATCTACAAAATGATGTGAATTCAGACTTACAGATTGATGATATAGTTCTGATATTGTTACTGTTTGCTGATGATATGGCCATTTTAGGTAAATCTCCAGTGGAATTACAAAATAACTTAAATCTTCTATACGCATATTGTAGATTTTAACTATTTAGGCACAATTTTTAATTATACGGGCAATTTTTCATTAAATCAAGAACATTTAATTGGTAAGTCACTAAAATTGCTCTACACTTTATTAGCGAATTGTAAAAAGATTAAAGACACATTTCCCAACTGAATGTAGTCGTTAAAAAAAATAATGGATAGCATGCTTTTTAACTGCTTACTTCTCGCTGACTGATTACCACAGAGACATTATATTGAGGCCCCATCAAAGTTTTTTTCTTTTCATTTACTATTACCTTAATTTTTGATATAAAATATATAGTAACTAAAAACACTAGATTGTTTATTATGGGGGAGCATATAGTCGCCGCATTTTTGCGTCCGTGCGTCACACTTTTTGTCTGGAGCATAACTCAAAAAGTATGCTTGATTAAAGTTTGTGTGAATGATTAGGACACTGGGGCGGGTCCAAATTTGACCTCAGGGTCAACATTAGAACAAACTAGTTAGAGGACCATAAGACGATGTAACATGCAAAATATCACAGCTCTATATCTTGTATTTTTGAAGAAGATTTTTTAAGATTTGTTAAATGAAACTGATAAGCCCCATTGCGGGGGCATTTATGACCTCATGTGCACCATTCGAACAAACATATAATGATGCTTCACATAAACTTAGGGTCGTCCGTGGTCAAGTGGTCTCAGACTTGAAATCACATGTCCCTCACCGCTGTGGGTTCGATTCCCCATGGGGCCAGGACTGTTTAGTATGTGAGTATCAAGCTATCCAGCTTGCTTGCGGAACGTCGGTGGTTCTACTCAGGTGCCCGGGTTTGCACCTGGGGTCTTCCTCCGCCAATAAAAAGCTGGAATGTCGCCAGATGACCTTAGCTGTTGGTGCAACTTTAAAATCCAGTTTTAATGAATTCATATAAGATTTGGTTGAATTCTGACAAGCGGTTTCTGAGAAAAAGTCATCAGAAGCAAAAGATAATGACGACGACGACGGACGACGGGCAGAAAACGGACGAAGAGTGATTCCAAAACATCACATTGAGCCTTCGGCTCAGGTGATCAAAAACAGTGACAGATGACAACGATTTTTGAATTAAGGAAGTCCCGATGAATTTCTTGCATTTGAGATTTACTAAAACATGGCAGAGAAGTAACTGATAATAGAGTATATTGTGCTAAAAATACAAAAACTATTAATTGTTAACACGGGTCTTTTAAGAAAATCCATCTACACATAGTTGTTTTAACATATATACAAGTGCACATAAAATGCAAAACGGTTATAATTTTTACTACATTATTATACACTCTTTATGGGACGGGCCTCATCCTTTGACAAAAAACTAATAATCTCAATTTCCTTGTGCAAATGTATTTCTAACAGCGATTTACAGTCACCTATAGAAATTATGGTATGGGTCAATTGATAGCAGTTCTTTTCTTGAAAACTATACATATTTTAAATCTGATTTTTCATATGAACACTATCTAAAAAAAACACGCCGTAAGTCGAGAAAATGGGGTCGAGAAGACGCGAAACAATGCAACAACCCGCCAATTTCGAAGTCTACAAGGAGGTAATTAACGCAACAACTGATGACCCTTAAACGTGTCCATAGTTGTGGCGTAAAATTTGTCGTGTCTTTGCTCCGCCAAAACGACGACACGAAAACTCGACAAATAAGGTATGTGTCATGTCGGCGGGGCGAGGACACGACAACAGGACAAATAAAAGGCGACAACACAACGTTTTCATACACGACAACTCGACACATAAATCTGTCGTGTTGGTGCCCTCTGAATGTCTTTTGTTAGTTTAAACATCCGAATAATTTATTTAAATTGCTTATCTTATTTTATTTCATTGAGAAATGGTGAAACTAAATATGTTTGTACTTGTGAAAGTCACATTGTGTAAATAAATCTCTTTCATTTTGATAAAAACAGATTAAACGTAGGCCTACAGTAAATAGTGTGCTAGTATGTGCTAGTATGTGTATATGTTTAACTTACAATAAACATTCGTTGCACAGGCATTTCAGGGGTACTGGTACATACATGGGCCTTCGATGGAATCCTGTGGAATATCAAAACGGATTCAATGTATATTAACAACCAGTGATGTCTGAATATAGTCATGTGTTTTCTTTATTCTTCATTATACCCTCGCAAACGAAGTTTGAGAGCGGGTATATAAGAGTCACTGCACCCGGGAATCAAATAACTTCTGGGATGAATGTCAAGTATGTTAAACCACTCGGCCACCGCATCTCCTTATGTATAGAAACCATCAGTGGCGGATCCAGGATTTGAGATTAGGTGGGATCCCAACTTCTCAGATTTTTAAATAGGATGGCGGCGTCCGTCATTAACATTTGCTTCGTTAAGATGATAGTCCCCCCCCCCCGCCACTACCCCCCCCCCCCCCCACACACACACACACACACGCACACACACACACACACACTTTGAATTTTGGTCAGTGAAGAATGCGTGGACAAATAAAAAAAGAAATTATATTGCCATATTTTTATGCAGTATTGGTCATTGAAGAATGCGTGGACAAATAAAAAAAAAGGTTTTATACTGCCTTATCTGTGACACATCAAAAACTTTCTTTTGTAGTATTTCGGAAGATCTGACACATACCAAAACTGCTATTGCACGTTTTTTCACTTGTTTCATAAACACATATGCGGTCAGTGGTTAGGAATAAGAATATCACAACCTTTATTCCATGGAGATGTGATCTATAAACGTCGGAATTTAAAGAGGTCTGACAGATTTCCTGACCACTTTACACAAAATTAATCAAGAAATTCGTCAGAAAAGGATACAACCCTTTCGTATTACAACGAACTTCATGCATGGTGATTGACTCCTCTACAGTCAGTCACAACGCTTCACTGATATATTGTGCGATGACCGGACAACCTCGTGGGATTCCACTCCTTTTGTAACCCTAAAGGGGAGGTTGGTGCATGAACTTTCGTCCCTCGGGTTTTGTGGTCGTACCATAAATTGGTGTTCTCTTTGTCTGCAACTGCTGTGGTTGTTCAGTACAATTCTGGGTACATCCTGAGGTGTTTCTATTTATGTTTTTTTATATATTTTACAATGACATATACGTGTATCTTTTCGTGATTTTTCTGGATATGGACTTTATTATTAGATATTTCCTTTTTGATGGGATTTACTTTTATTTACCCTGTCTTGTCAATTTGAGCGGTGAAGACAGGGTAATAGCGAGGTTGTGTACACTTAAAATCGATTTAAGCTAACCGGTGAGCCATTTTGCCTACTGACCGTTCCAAGTCGGTAACCCTGTCTTCACCAATATTTGTGTTGTGTATTGTCCTTTTCATTGGATAGTTAATTTGCATTTTGTTTGTGGTACAGTCCGGATTTACGGTGACATTGCGTTTGGGTGCTGTGATTTTCATAGGACCATTTTTTTCGTTTTTATATAAAGCTTTGAGATGTGTTACTATATGACATTAGTATGCCATATGATTAGTGCATTAATAAATATGCTGAAATATTGCCAGCTGTAAGTTTATATATACATTTTAAGGTTTCAACCACACACACGCTATATTTTTAGACAATGACAATGAACGATGCCGGATATCAAAGGATACTGTGAATTCAGTAAATGGTATATATTAAAGGGAGATAATTTAAAATAACAACGGCAACTTTCGACATTTGGGATATATATATATAATAATGAGAAAAAACATACATCTACAAAATACTTTTCAGCACTGGTTCCCCGAGGGGATACGAAAATGTTAGAATAAATTAATAGATTGGGAAAAAACATTTCTACAGGGCTATAGTTTATAAAAACCCTAGCGCTTACGCCTTCATCAGGGGTACTCAGTCCCTACAACACTGCCAAACGATACGTTGTGTTTGTTTTTTTAAACATCCTGGTATGTTAGTGTTTATTTGTTTCGTAATTGTTCTTTTCTTGTCTGTACCCCTAATGAAGGCGTAAGCCGAAAGTGCATCTGTTTTTATAAACTATACCAATGTAGAAATGTTTTATGGTTTTCCCCATCTATACACGCCATTTGAATTATTTAATATTTTCACATTTCACGACCGCGGACTTCTTTACGATTCCAATAATGCAAGAACACGTTTGCAATATCTCTCTCTCTCTCTCTCTATCTCTCTCTCTCTCTCTCTCTCTTCGTTCAATTCTCTCTGTCGACCATCACCATCAAATAATCAATAACCTCAAATAATCATCCAAGGTATTTACCTTTTAAAACCACTGTTTGGCTAGTGTCTGTAAGTGTACATAAACACTTTTTAAAGTGGTTTGCAATGCATTTAGTAGCATATTACAGTCCACAAATAATACACTTATAGGTCTCCAGTTTGTCGATGAAGTTACTTCTTAAGTAATAAAGTGATAACGCCTTATGTTTGCATAACTGTTAAATGTCCATTTGTATATATATATTTTATAAAAATCTTATGAAATCGGATCTCGGACTGTTGTTGTTTTTCACTGGTAGAGCAGTATAACATATACTAGTAAGTGAGTGATGTGGTATTTTATTATTGTGACATGTGCATATACAAGCAATCATATATGTATGTATATAATACACCAATCAAAGTAATCAATGAGGAAATGCAGCATTCACATATATCGGTCAACCGAAATCGCGTATTCAAAGCAAACAACAATAATATGAAAAAATAATTGAACTGCAATATGCACCACCGCAAAAACAGGGTTGAAAATATGGCTACCGTTTTAGAACGGTCAGTAGTAAAAGGGTTGCTAAGCCCCAGCCGGCCGCCTTTTTTACCATTGACCGTTCCAAAGCGGTAGCCCTATTGTCAACCCTTTTGTGTTTGTGATGTCTTATTTGGCATTTTATCAGCTTTAAATTTGTTCTTTGTTTCTGTGTGTGTTTGTGGTTGACTGCCGTCCTTGAATGCTGCTTTTACTGTTCGATATCTATATTTGCTGGTGTTTTAAACCAGAGTGCACCAAACCTCGCCCTTACGCAATCATAATTAAAGTATGTTCTAATTATAAACTGAAACGGTCAATGATCTTGGGCAAACAGTCCATAACTTACACCATATATGTACAAAAGTATAGGAACAGAACAGAACATCATTGTATTCAACTTGTACATAGTATAAATGTTCGGATTTCAACATAAATAACAGCGAAATTAGCAACCACAACACTTCTAACAATAAACGATTTAAATTGCGCTGTATACCTCAAGAATTCATGGAAAATGACAGGGCGGCGGCAGCCATTCTTACCATCATCACGCAAATCGAAAGTGCACGTGAGAATCAAAACGATATAGACTTGATATACAGTAATTTGTGCGACATTATCACAGACGAAATGGTTAACCATATACCAACATTTAATTCAAGCAAAAATACTAGTAAACGCAGAAAAGTGACAAAACCATATTGGTGCGACGATTTACAGCAATTATGGGATATAATGCGGATCAATGAACGTTCATTTTTAAGATATAAGGGAAATAACCGTCAAAAAGCTATGTTGCGCTCGGATTATATTAATGCCAGGAATAACTTTGATAAACTATTACGTCAGTCGGAACGTGCATACAGACTGGCTCAAACCATTGAAATAGAGGATATGTCCAATAAGAATCCGACAGAGTTCTGGAGAAAAATACAAAACCTTGGCCCCAGGAAAGATAAATCTATACCGATAGAAATTGTGGACAATGGAAGTATAATCAGAAATGAGAAAATGGTGTTTGAGCGATGGAAAACGGATTTTGATAATTTATATAATAGTGGAAATAATGGCGATTTCGACGAGTTACATTATAACCGCATAAAACTGCATAAACAATTATTAGAAACGAACATGCAGGATCCCTTATATGTGAACAATGAACAAATGAACCGGAATATTTGTATTGAGGAGTTAACAAAAATCGTTATGCACGCTCGATCGGGTTCGGCTTGTGGTCACGACAATATACCGTATGACGTACTCAAATTCCCGTCGGTCATAGCAATACTACAACAGTTATTCCAATTAATCTTTGATAGTAACCTAATACCATCATCATGGAGAAAAGCGATTATTTGCCCAATACTCAAAGATCAGAACTCTGACAAACGCATGCCGCTTAACTATCGTGGGATCAGTTTATTGTCTTGTATTAGTAAGCTGTATAGTGCTTTCTTAAATAAAAGGATAACAATTTATCTTGATAATGAGCATTTACTAGCGGACGAACAGAATGGTTTTAGATCTGGGAGATCATGTGAGGATCACGTTTTTACATTGAACAGCATAATTAGGAACAATAAGTCTATATACACTTCATTCATCGACCTTAAAAAATGTTTTGATTTTATCGACCGCGATATGCTCCTGTATAAACTGCTACTCCATAACATCGACGGAAAAGTTTATAATTCGATCCGGAATATTTACACAAGTGCCACAGCATGTATCCGAATAAATGACAACCTTACAGACTGGTTCAACTGTGATACTGGGGTTAAGCAAGGCTGTTGTTTATCCCCAACACTGTTCTCCATTTTCGCCAACGATCTTGTGAAAGAGGTCAATGACCTTGACCTTGGTATCACCATGGGAGACGCTAAGGTTTCCATTCTCATGTATGCGGACGATATTGTGCTAGTCTCGGACGGTGAAGACAAATTACAAAACATGCTAAATACGTTACATCAATGGTGTAAAAAATGGCGAGTGATAGTTAACACTAACAAGTCAAAAATAGTGCATTTCCGGCATCGCAGAACACCACGAACAGAATACGTTTTCAGAGTCGGAAATAATGTGATTGAAACTGTTACACAGTACCGCTATCTAGGAGTTATATTTGATGAGCGAAACGACTTTAGTGGTAATTGCGAGGCACTTGCGAAAGGAGCAGGGCGGGCGCTGGGTGGAATTATCAGCAAAATACACAGCATGAAAGACTTCCGGTTCCGGTCGTACGAAAAACTATTTAACGCTTGCATTACACCGATAATGGATTATAGTGCATCTGTGTGGGGTGCAAAAACGTACCAATCCCTCGATAATGTACAAAACCGCGCCTTACGATACTTCATGGGCGTACACAGATTCACGCCTCTTCCGGCGCTGTATGGAGACTCCGGCTGGCAACCGACGCTGTATCGTAGATGGATTTGCATTTTCCGGTATTGGAATAGGCTAATGAAAATGGATAACGGTAGACTTACGAAACAGGTGTTTAATTTTGACTTCGATAAGTGTACACACAATTGGTCTAGTGATGTTAAGCAAATCTTTACAACTTTGGGGATTAATGACCAATTCGAATCAAAAGCATTAGTCGACTTAACGGTAACAAAAAGCTTAATAAGCCAACATTATACAGACAAGTGGTCACGTGATGTATCAAACATGGCCAAATTGAGAACATACCGACTTTTTAAACTGGATTTTTTTAAATGCGAAGACTATATGACAATGAATCTGTCAAAATACGAACGATCGTTATTGTGTCAATTTAGAACTGGGATATTACCGTTAAGAAAAGAGACTGGAAGATATGTTGGGGAGCCTGTTGAGAGTCGGACTTGTAGATTCTGTGATACAGCGGCCATAGAAGATGAGAAACACTTTTTACTGGCTTGTTGTTTATATAATGATATCAGGACTAATGTTTTCGGTGAAATTTTAAGACAAAATGAGTTTATTTCTTTAAACACAGAACTGAAAATGTGTCATTTATTAAAGGATTACCCAAGAAAATCTGCAAAATTTATTGTAAAAGCGTACATCCGTAGGCGTACCGTTATGTATTCATGAGTAAATGTATACCGTTAATTGCTTAATAATGCTGCTATTATGAACATTTAAATATATATCTAGCTGAATTAATTCACTATATAACTATTTTAGTAACATACATCTTTTATTCATCCATGTAATGACTTGTATTACCACATTTCAACAATGATTAGCGTTTGTAAATAATATTCGTTTGAGCTATTGCAATTTGATTGAACTTGCCATATTTTAAGTACTTCTACTTCACGTACTGTTATTACTTTATCAGTACAGGTGACTTATAGGTCCAATGGACCGGGTGCTTGTAATTTGTACATAACTATTTGTAATATATATTGTATGCACATGTCACTATAATAAAATATTTACTTACTTACTTACTTACTTAGTACCTCGTTGATCAACATTATTTTACACAATACATGATTTTAAGTGAACAGTATAATACAATTATTACACAATATTTTGTACAATTTGCGAATAGCAAATAAGAAGTATTGAAACACAAATAACAAGAAACAGCATGATTTATAACATGTTGAAAAGTGACTATACAATACATATACGTTATAGTATAGAATGAACTTACTAAACTGGAATGCTTAATAAAATAGTTCTTTTGTCAAATGCTCTTTTGATGTATTTAGCCAAATGTATTAGTTCTTTTTTATTTTGAGATTTCATTTATTCGTCAGAATTTATAAAGCTGTGACGTTTTATATTTCTTTCTATAGAGAAACTTGATTCTTATATCATGAAAAGCAGGGCAAATTGTCATGAATATGATAATCATACTTCTATATCGTTTTTTTTATTTTTTCTTTGACAAAACGTACGAGTATCTCTCTATTCTATTTCGTCCATATCTACCTTGCTCAAATATTACGAGAATTGGAGGAAAGCCTTAGCCTCGAAATAAAAACCTTACGTTACTTGGTACAATATCAAGATATTTTTCACTTTGCAAACTGATTTTTAAAGTATTTATACGAAAATAATGCACCACTATTATCAATCTATTTTCTTGCCATTTTTGAATAAAAACAATCAATAGTTCTTAATTTTAAAAATTAAACAAAAAAATGGATTAACGCTATGTGGGTTTAACCACACATCACCAAAGCCATGTTCTTCGAGTAGGGTCTTTACATAAGTTAATCAATTAAGAAACGCCTGTATTACACTCTTGCAATAATAAATTATAATACTGGAAAGGATTATATTATCTGTTGCTAAAAAAAACACAACAGTATATTATGAGTTACAATGCAGAATAGACCCTACAAGTGGCACATACGTATTGTTTGGGGCGCTTGTTTCAGCCAAAGGTTTTTTTGACTTTTAAGATAAAATTAATCTACTACCTATATAAGTTATATATCAGTGGAACAGACATTTTTAGTGGTAAATAAAAAATTACCTTAATTTTCAAAATCGGTTTGAAAAATAAAAAATTTCATGTGCGAAAGTTGATTTTGATGGGTCATTTTCAATGCAAAATTCTGATGCATGAAAAATTCGAAAAATATATTTTTTTAGATTTTTTATTCAAAAATAGTTTTAAATTGTTGGATATTAGTACATTAAGACACCCTTGAAAGTTTTATAGCAAAATATCAAGTTTTACTGCAGTTATTTGACATTTTGTAATTTTCTGCTGTCCCACCAACAAGGAATTTTACATAGGAAAAGCCCAATCAAAAATAATTTTGGCTGTAAAATATTTATTTCTCAACTGATTTTCAAAAGTAAAGTAGTTTTATTTACCACTAAAAATTGCCAGTTCTAATGATATATGACTGATGTACGTATTATTTAAATTGCTCGAGTTACTGCAGAAAAACCTTTGGCTGAAACAAGCGCCCCAAACAATAGTACTTGGTTTTAAATTTAAACTCGCGTATATTTGCTAAAAGCGAATTAAGTGCTTTTAAGCTTTTACCAATGACATATTCTTGGTTTAAAAGCCAAATTCCAAAATAGTTAAAAACTGTACCAAGATAATTAAAATCATTTACTACCTGTAACTGTTAACAGTAGCTATATTATGTCGGATTCCGTGTTTGAGAATAGAGTTGTATTGTTTAAGTCTCATCATTTGGACACGTGTTAACATACATAATGTAAAACACATTTAAAAAAACACACACACAATGCCATTCAAGTATTAAATTATAAGAGACTATAAATATCATTTTTAAATATACATATATACATCATACTCATTCTACTGTGCACAATTAAATATATAATAATAAAATATCATATTAAAATGTCAGCAATCGATTCTAGATTATGTACGATCTATCTCACGAACGGGTATACTACACAATCTAAAACTTGTAAATAAAATAACTAACATAAATAATCTGACAGAAAAAATATGTGCATCCGGGGATTAAGCGTTATAAATTCATTAAACATATTTTTAAAAAAGCATTTATCATCTGAAATCAGATTTGATATGACCTGATTAACATCAGTTGCTCACAAATATAGCTGTCGGCAATCCGCAATTTTATACAGAATATTCCCCTAGATTATTTGTGATAATTTGAGGACAGTATACGCAATAGCTAAAACAATATTTTATGGTGTGTTTTTTTTTTCAAATAGTTTTCCAAACACGATTCTAAAGTAAGTTAAAGCTATTTACTTAAGCATATTTGTCTCCTATTGAAGTATACGAAAACAGGTTTTGGCACACAATCTTACTATGCTTTGGCTGTTAAACAGAAATATAAATTGATCATTATCAGATAATTTGTTCGAAATTGTTATTAAGCAATTGTGCTTGTTCAAAGAGAATTGATCTAATTTCGTTGTACAATGAACAACTGAAAAGCACGTGAAATTCCTCCTCTGCTGAGTCATTGCAGAATGTGCATTTTCTATCTGCTATTGCTAAGACCTTCATATCTATCAGTTTCAATTCCGAT